>JAHZND010000769.1:0-12585 GCA_027744115.1 Acrocyrtus sp. NNG-2020 | reverse complement strand
TAGCAACTTAGGAAGGACATTCCACTCTTTAAAATCCACAAATTGGCTCGTAAACGCTCAAATCCTAAGCTTTACCTACACGAATGCTCTCGAGAAATGAACAAAACTGTATATAATAATGATGAGCTCTTCTGATACGATCGCTCTACAAGAGAAACGCTAATTTACATTCTGTTCTTTCTAAGCTTACTCTAGTGTACCGTGCACTCTGCTCACAGATCAAAATCAGAAAACTGGTTTATCTCTATTTTTTCAATAATTTCACTAACAAAATCCTCCTCGAATAACTCCCAATATATAAAAATCCAGCATATTTTTTGTATAAAAAATGAGCACAGATAGGAACGCAGCTGAACATATTCATATTTTATGCTGCAAACTTTCATGTCGTCTGTCGTGTCACCGGGAGAAAATTCTCCTATTAAAATGTACACTTGAAAGAATTATGTCTGGGAGAAATATAAAAGAGCGGACAGGAATAGCGTCCCCTACAAGTTCAGCATTTCATGCAAACAATGAAGCATTTTATTGTCCGCGGAGATTATCCGAATTGTCCCAGTAGGTAGTCTTCAGTAATCTTGGCGTTCTTTCACAGATGACCAAGCAAAACAACAATCAATTAATTTTAAAGCGAAAAAAAAATCTGATCACACAAATTGCCAACAAGTTTGCAAGCTTGGGGATATTAATGTAAACAATGCCTAATAACAGGACATTGTTGAAATGACATTACAAAATCTTCAAATTGAATTAAACCTTGAAAAAAACTGGGCGGATCTTACAAAGTCATAAAGAGCTGCATTTCAGAGTAAATCAGCTAATTAGAAATTAGCGGACAGGAATAGCGTCCCCTACAAGTTCAGCATTTCATGCAAACAATGAAGCATTTTATTGTCCGCGGAGATTATCCGAATTGTCCCAGTAGGTAGTTTTCAGTAATCTTGGCGTTCTTTCACAGATGACCAAGCAAAACAACAATCAATTAATTTTAAAGCGAAAAAAAAATCGGATCACACAAATTGCCCAACAAGTTTGCAAGATTGGGGATATTAATGTAAACAATACCTAATAACAGGACATTGTTGGAATGACATTATAAAATCTCCAAATTGAATTAAACCTTGAAAAAAACTGGGCGGATCTTACAAAGTCATAAAGAGCTGCATTTCAGAGTAAATCAGCTAATTAGAAATCATACGGAATCCTCAATAGCACTGAAAGGCAAACGCGACTAATAAAAATTAAGCCATTCAATTCATCAAAGCTCCTCGCCAGCATAAAAAACCTAGAGTGGAATTTTTCTGCTTTATCAACAAAATCAATCATCAATTTCTTTTGGTAATAACAATGAAAAATATATCCACCTCCCTCCCACCTGTTCTTCGCTGCTCTAACTGAATGTAATGGAGAAGGATTAACCTACAACTGCACTCTCCTCCACTCTTTGCTTGCTCCACTTGCTCCTAGAATTTTTTTTGTTATTGTCCGAACAGCTCAATCGGTTATTGCCCTGAATACCATTTTTTCCTGTACTTTGCATTTTGTCTGATTCAAAATGGCTTTAGTCATTTCAGCTATCTGCAACGACCTCGCTCTTCCTCATCATATTCTAGAAAAGGGTGCTGCTGGACGGGAAAAAAAGATCAAGTCAATAGATTTACTGAAAATGGGTAAAGCAGCGGCAGTTGCTCCATTTAACTTTCATTTTCTAACATGATCCTGATCATCATTTACCATCATCGTCATCATCATCATCATCTACCTCAAACTTTCATCTGTTTTCTGTTAATGTTGTTGTTTTTAACTGTCCCTGGCCTGGCCACTCTTCTGCACCAAAAATGCTGAGCATTTTCATTCTCTCCAAGACAAAAGAGAATAGAAGCGAGCAGAGGTCCGCCCACCTCCAATAAGTTCACTTTTGTGGGGAGCGCTAGAAAAAAAATGAGTAGAATGAAATATATCACTTTTTTTACTCCGCTTGCATTAACTCGTCATTATACGATCGTTCCTGTCTAGTCAGCTAATAATTCCTATCCATATCCCGTCAATAATACCTAAATAAAACAACTCAATCTTCGCCACTAAACTCAAACTTGGCAAACCTGTAGGAAGGTGGCTCTTTGAAATATGTACTGTTAAACCTGACTTTTTTGTAGTCTGTGTACTTTGACCGTGATCGTAAAGAATATATCTGATTCAGTTTTTCCTTTCATTAGTTTTTTGACGTAGAGAGGCTGGCTCACTCTTTTTACGCATAGAGAGATATAGGTAGTGCCAAGGAATGCACATAATTTTTTTTAAGCACGGAAAGCAACACGATACGGGATCCAAAAACAGGCATATCTTCAGTAATGAAATTATGCAGCACTTTCTGGGCTTGGTTTTCCATTTTACAACAGAGTCCCAGACTTGTCTCAATTTTCATTAAAATAAATTGTTTTTTTCTCTTTCAATCTCCCTTCTCCTGGTTTTGCCCTCTCTAAATCAATGAAATTGGAGAAGTCAAATATATGAATATGAAAGATTAGCCGTGTTTTTTTGGACGAGAGAACTGTGCATAAAAATGTGCTAAAACAAACCCAATCCGGTGCAAAATCCCTCCCACAAGAATTAAAATTGCAAACAGTGTAACGTTATCCTGTGTAAAAAATTCGAAATAAATTGTTTGCAGATATTTTTTTCTTTAAAAATTAATTCCCCCTCTTCTTCGTCTTTAATGCTCGTTTGCATAAAAGGGAAAGGCACGATCCCAGAAAAAAAAACAATTCTCGGCATATTTCTGATTATTCAACTATGACAAAATGCTTCAATGATAATATATAATTGTCAATAAGGTAATATTAAGGGAGTCAATGACGTAAGGAAAAAACGTTCAGCATTATGTATTTTACCTGAGCTGAGTTATGAGCGTTTTATCCTCAATTATAATTTGTACTTTTTTTGTTCTCTCAATTCTTCTGAGGAGAGGCAAAGACAGATTTTTCTGAAAGTGCTCTTTTGTCAGCCTCACGAGAACGCACTCCTCTGACACGATTTCAGGTCTGAAAAATTCTTTTTTTTATCAGAGCTACTTCTCCTTCTCTCAGCGATAATACATATTTTTCAGATAAGGAGTGCGCAACAGCGGATGAAGTAGCTTTGAATATTAAGAAAACCGCAGAGCTTATATAGGAGAGCCAAATAGTCTTTTATTGTTTGCGTCTTTGTAATAAAACCAGTCAATAATAGACATGCACTCGCATTGAAGCTACGAATTATATAATGGCGCTTCGGTAGACATTTCACAATCTGAAATCGATAATTGACAAGAACAACAATGACAAACGTGTTTTTTTCACACTTGGCTTATCTCTGCTCGTCAAGGAATTTTTTTAGGAGTCTTGCATGCCATCATACCACCACCACCACCACCACCACCACAAATTTTCCTATAACTGCAGCGCATAGTGTCAGGATCAGGAGTACGCACCGTATTTGGGATTTCTGTTAACGTGGTAAAGCTAAACAGTCGTGATTAGTCCTGTGATTTGATGATGATAACAGAAAAGTATTTTATTATCCCTTTAAAAAATTATTTGTCCGATGCAAATTCAAGAAAATGGAATGGACACAGATTCCCAAATATTTTCCTTGCAGTAATTGTTATTGTACGAGTTTGCTGCTGGTGCAATGCTGCAGCTAAAGTAAATTAAATGCGTAGCATGAGTCATTTAGTAGAAGTACTCACTGACACTAACTTAAAAGACATAAGCAAATAAGCTGAATCACGACTAAAATAAAAACGAGGGGAAACGTGACGTAAGGTTTGTTTGTTATTAAAATTTTTTCTGCCTCCTAAATATTGCCATTTGCCATCTCAATTATTGAGTTAATTTATGTGAAGGAACATACCTTTAATATAAACTATTTCGCTATAGGGCTGGTACTGGTGGCCTATGTTAAATGTTAAAAGCACGCAAAAATGTTATTTTGTAAACTTGCAAACACAAAAAGAGCTCACTCTCTGGATTTTTATGTTATACCTTTTGGTTGAAATTTGATCCTGTCAGGATTGTCAAGTATTGGATAATATGTTAGGAAACGGAGTAGGTATTATGTTACCTTAAATACAAAACTGAGGGAAGGCTGACGTGACACTTAAGGCCTTCTCAAAGGAAAATGGGGAATGAAAAGTCAGAAGGCTATATTTTAGCTGCTGCCGCTCCGGTGGTGATATGATGATTATGAATTATGACTGAGGGCAAAGCTACTAAAGCACATGCAAACTTGCGGTTCTCGGAAGAGGGCAAAAAATAAACTCCCTCATAATGAATGAAATCGGGGCGGTCCCCCTCCTCACTAATTTTTTTATATGAGGTATAATTCACGTGAAAGAGGGAAGCTATAATGTTGCCGCTGCACAAATATTACCGCAGCGGCAGCGCGCACTGTGTCCGCAAACGTAAAGCTCACAGGTAGAGCAAAACAAATAAATTTGATGCGGGAAGGAATAAGGTGTGCGCACTCTAAAAATGTTGGACACGATGACGATGGGAAGGAATTTTCGAACTTGGCATTTTTCTTGATTATCATACGATATGATATGATGACGATGACAGCAAATTACGGTGAATTGAGTTGGATTTTATGAGGACTGTCGGTTTCCCTTTTAAAACATATTTTTTTGGGTAGGGTCGGTTTACTTTTGTGGGTCGTGCCTGGTTTCATGTCGGTCTCTCTGTTATTCGCAAAGAGGAAGTGGAATGACAGGTGAATTGTAAAGTAGATTCCTGTATTTTTAGTCCTTTAGTCCGGATCTCAACTCCTCCTGACCAACATTGTGTGGCTGTGTGACGGGAGTGAAGAGTGATGAAGACAGAAAAGGTAATATGCGGTAGTAAAAAATATGTATTATTTTTAGCTGGGAGAATAAAAAATAGGTTGTTTCCTTTATTATATAATCAGTCTTTTTTAAGCTTAAGATGTGTCTGAAAGCGAGAGGATTTACGTGCGTTTATTCTTGTGGGGAGGAAAGTAGGAAAAAGTAAAATGAATTATTTGCTTGCCAAATAAAAAAAATATGAAGAGAGGCTGATGTTAGCTGTAGATATGGGTTTTTATAAGTATATATTTTTATCGGGGAGATTATCAGATTAAGGTTGACTGCAGGGACTGACGAGTCCGACTACTGATGTAACAATTTCACTTTTGTTTGGTGAGATGACGGCAAGAAAAAGGATTTTTTTGTGTGGCGGTGGCATAATCGGATGACGAGATGAGGGCAGTTTCTTTTAATATAGTGAAAGGTAAGCACTTAAGTGCATGACTTTTTCAGGCTGCAATCAGATGGTGAAGCAGTCCACTTGGGGAGATTAGTTGGGGCTGATAACAGTGACAAAAAAATGAAGAGGTGTGAATTAGCCCACTCCACAATACTCTAGGCACGTTGGGAGAGCAAGGTTTTCCACGATTTTTTGAAAAAGCTGAATAGTTTACGTAGTGGCAAAAGGCTTTTGGATTTTAGGGCGATATATTTATGACTTTGCTTAAATTAATTTTTTATTGGACACCCCGGAATAGGTAACTGAAGGGGATCAAGATGATTTCCATTATGGATGAGGTAAACTTCCGGGGGAGGTCGGAGTTGTCTATTTTTGGAAGTTGTGCTGCCAAGGAAGGCCATCTCGACGAAATTTTTTCAGGTTACGTAAACCCTGGAAGGGGTAGCGTGTTTGAAGCTAGCCAACACGTGCTCCAGTTCATTGTACGAGTACACCTGCTCCCACACCAGTACAAAAATAAAATGGCCATATTATTATTGTGTAAGAAAGATCCCGAGATATAGTTGTAATTACGTGAAAGCGAGACATAATTATGCAAAAAAAGTATCCAAAAGATAAGCCTCT
The DNA here is from genome assembly GCA_027744115.1 of Acrocyrtus sp. NNG-2020. Lineage (NCBI taxonomy): Eukaryota > Metazoa > Arthropoda > Collembola > Entomobryomorpha > Entomobryidae > Acrocyrtus > Acrocyrtus sp. NNG-2020. Next base: position 6,700 of record JAHZND010000769.1, on the reverse strand, counting down.
CACCAAAATGACAAAATGTCAGAGTTCCTAAGCTATAACGAACTGCACTCTTTCTCACAATCAGCACTATTGATTTATTTGCTTGCCACATGAAAATGAAATCTAAAAAATGAATTTTGCAATAGAAAAACAAAAATTTACTTTTGATCTCCCAACTGCACTTCCAATTGCTCGGATAATGGATAAACTACTACCTGAGAAGTTTTCAACTTTTTGGAAATAAAAAGTCTAAAAGTGTGCTCAGTGCTCAGCTCAACATAAAACTTTGCATACTTAACAAACAGTAACAACTCTAGTACATATCCTCTGCACTCTATTTGTTGAAAAGTAAATAAAGCGCTTCTTTTTAAAAACCAATTTTGAAAAGAGTCTCACCGAAAACAAGTGAGATGAGTATCATCCTTTNTTGAAAAGTAAATAAAGCGCTTCTTTTTAAAAACCAATTTTGAAAAGAGTCTCACCGAAAACAAGTGAGATGAGTATCATCCTTTCATTACTTATCGCGAAGGGGAAGAGAAATGATAAAAAAAGAGTGTGTTACGTCTAAAAAATATGTTCTTCTCATTTTTTTCTGTGCTACCTTCCCAGATTTTGAAATTTACCTTGTGTCTCCCAATCTTTCGTCATTTTTTTTAACCTTTTCATTTTAGAGAAAAAAAATTACAAGAGCCTACAGCAGTGGCGAAATGAGTGTAACGGAAAGTGCATCCATCCACATCTTCAGAAGGTATTACGAGAAGCAGCGGGAAGGAAAAGAGAGAAAAAAATCTTAAAGCTCATTTTTTTTCTTTCAGAGTTTCATTACTTGTAAAACTTACTCTTTTTTTAAAAAAGAGAAGAAACGATTTCGAAAGAGCTACCTAAAACTCGAGCTTTAAATCATCATGGGACAATGCACGCTCCTGTATTGATGTTTGCTCTGCTGAGAGTAAATATTTACAAAGAGAAAATGTTGACACGATGAAAAACTGAAATGCTCCAGTATTGTTTTGCTTTTTTTCCTTTTCCTTCAAAAAACGAAAAGTTAAAAAACATTCAAAAATATGCAATCCACGAGAAAGCACTTTTTTCTGGAGGAATGGAAAAAAAATTAGCGAGGGTTTCCCTAGAAAGATTTTCTCCAGGTATTTTTCTACAATTTTGACTGTTGTATGTAGAAATGTCACTAAAATACCTTTATTTCTGTCAACTCATGTAAATAAGACGCTTTTTTAAAAAATATTCTCTCAAGGTGAGTACCAAAACTGAACAATTTTCTTCAACTTGCTGTCCAGCAGAAAATATATATCTCGTGTGAGTAATGACGAGCCTCTGGAGGTGGAGTGGGCGGAAATGTACATTTTATTTATTTAGTTGTGTTTGACAGTGACAACAGGTAATATTTGTATCATTTTTAGTCAACCTTTCATTCGCTTACTTATATTTTTGCTTATTTAAAATAGACTTTTTTAAAATTCATTCGCAGCATGGATCCTCTCCCAATGAAAATACGAATGGGACTGCTTTCAACACCAGAACTGTACTCTTCTTTAATCGACAATGGAAACCGATACGGCTTAAAAATGTGTACGCGCGTATTTTAAAAGCATTTTTTTTCTATACTACACGGACATAAAAGCAAACTCTGTTCCAGGAGGTTTCACTTCTCTCCGAGCTGGCGCAAGCTGTTACTTTCCAGCTTTTTGAGTCGTCTCCAGCACACTCTCTCTCACACACAAAACCTTTATCCAGGCAGAGTGAGAAAAATAAAAAGCTGAGCCTTTTCTTACCCCAGTCGAAGCTCACTCGCTTTTCAGCAGGACAAAAAGGAGAAATCCAAGTTTTGAAGAAGAAAAGATGTACGCTTTTGCTCGCGTACATTTTTTGTTGGGCTTGAGAAGAAAAAACCCCTTCTGAAAATGTATAGAAAATGTGTAGAATTTTTTACTATGTAAAAAAAGTCCAAAAAAGTGGCTGGTAGGTAGAGGAATAGCGCTGTCTGCGTTTTTGGGGTGGTTTGGCCTATGCTTCTTCCCCACTCTGTAAGTTACTGTCGTAACACGTAAGTGCTCGTAGTACAACATGTTTTTCTCATGCTTACACAACCCATCGCATTGCATTCCCTTTGTCATGGTAGGGAATAAGCCATTTTTGCTGTGTGCACTACAACATAGAACCTAGCAACTTCTTACTGGGGGAAGTTGATCGCAAGCTGCTGGCTCTCGTAGCTCGGGAGCAAGAAGTAAACACGTTCACGGCTCCCATTCCTCAGTTGACCGTGCTCCTGCACACTTGGTTCACGTCACGTTGAGTCGTAAAAAAAGGAATAATATCGTTCCTAAAGCTGAGAGACCCAAAATTATAGCGTCCTCTCTGAAAATTCTGTGCGATTTCTGCATATCTACATTTTCGAAAGATTTTTACTTTAAGTCGGGTGTGTTTAACCCTTAACGGGTATTTTTGGCTTGTGCCACTGTAACCTCTAAAAGTACAATTAATCTGGGTATACCCCATATTGTATTTCGATGTGAGAAGTGAACAAAAAAAATTTTACGGATAAAAATACAGTGATTTGTGGCAAATATGCAACGTGACAAGCAAATAATAAAAAAAGTAATGAAAAATTAGGAACAACTTTATTTTTGTGCTTCATATCAACGCAAAATATATTCTTTAGTGATTAGATCATACATGTCCAGTTACTGAACGGAAGTGGGAATAAAGTGACAAAAAAATTTTGTGACAGGTTAAAAAAAAAGGAAAATCTAACATTTTTGCGTCTTTCTATGAGTGCAGTGAAAAAACAATTTTTGAGATTCTTTGCTGCAGCGAAACGGAATAAAAATACAAAAAAATAGTGATACACTTTTTTTATCGGAGAAATGAACTCATTGCTTTTAGTGATTAGATCATACATGTCCAGTTACTGAACGGAAGTGGGAATAAAGTGACAAAAAAATTTTGTGACAGGTTAAAAAAAAGGAAAATCTAACAGTTTTGCGTCTTTCTATGAGTGCAGTGAAAAAACAATTTTTGAAATTCTTTGCTGCAGCGAAACGGAATAAAAATACAAAAAAATAGTGATACACTTTTTTTATCGGAGAAATGAACTCATTGCTTTTACGATTCCTAAAGTTTCCCTAAAAGAAAAAAAAAGATTTTTTTCATGAACAATTTTCCATGTACAATTTTTATCGCATGCATTGTATCCACTATCGCACTTCCATGTTGTGTGTGGAGGAATGTGTGAAGAAAACGAATCAAAAGAAAAAGGCAAATGTATTAAATAAGAAAGGAAAAAGCACATAAAGTGTGGCGTTATGCACGCAAAGTGAAAGGTGAGCGAAGAGAGAAAAAAAAGGAAAAGTGAGCAACGAAAAAGTCTAGGAAGTTGAGGACGGAGGAAGAGAAAGTAAAAAAAATACTTTTTTTTCTCTCTTGTCCTCGTATAAAAATAATAATTTCTTCGGCTGTATTCATTCAAGTAATAGTGAGTAAATTGAGGAGACTATTTTGGTTTCGGTGTGTGTGTCCATCGTCCGTCCAAGAAAAAAAGTCCATCTTTCTCCATATCACCACTACCATCATCACCATCGCATTTCAGTCCTGTTAGTCAGGATCCAAATTCGTTCTCATTTCCCTCTTCTCCCAGAGAAGAGAGTTTCGTTTACTACTCCACCACACTAATACACTTTTTTTATCCTTGTCTGGGAAAACAAGGAAAAAACGCAACGAAACGGAACGAGACACATTAAACCAACAAACGAGCCAGGCAACTTTCCTCCTGAAAAAAAATAGTGGTAGTAGTGGTCAAGCACAAAATCATTCCTTTTGTGCTGTAGTGTCTCCTGGAGGAAACCGATGTATTACCTTCTCCTGATTGTGAGCCTGATTTGATTTGTTTAGGAGAGAGTGAAAGCGGAAAGGAAGTAGGAAAAATAGGAGGACGAAGAAGTTTCCTTCAATTCGCTATTTTTTTATACGCCCCGTGTTTTATTTTCCGTGGACTTCCTAAATAACACCAGAACGGAATAGCCAAAGTGTATAGAAATAGATGGTGTGGGTTGCCATTTTATTTCTTGATCATTCTATATCGCTTCATGATTGCGGCGCATTTTCTGACTTGAGGACAGGAGGCGAGTTTCTAATGACACCGTAATAAAGTTTCTCGGAGAAAGTACATAAAAAACGGAGATCTTTATCGGAGTGCTGCTGCCAAACCGGAAGTGAAAAGTATATACCTCCTTATAGTTTCAAGTTACTCATTTGCTAGTTGATTGGAAAGCAGAAAGGCAGCTCTTCAAAAAAAAGTTTTCGGATTTTCCTTAAATTTTTTTCACGAGAGAAAACTTCTTAGTCTTTTGTGAGAGAGGCGGAAAAGCACCAGAAATATTTTAATAAAAAAATGTATATACCTCCTTATAGTTTCAAGTTACTCATTTGCTAGTTGATTGGAAAGCAGAAAGGCAGCTCTTCAAAAAAAGTTTTCGGATTTTCCTTAAATTTTTCACGAGAGAAAACTTCTTAGTCTATTGTGAGAGAGGCGGAAAGCACCAGAAATATTTTAATAAAAAAAGGGTAACGCATCATTTGTGCGTAGTTTGTCCTCTTTCTGTTGCGTGTTTACTGTAACAGGAGAGACTCTCCATTGTTTTAGGCAAACCTGGTGGAGCCTCTCATCAGCAGAATGTGTCTGAACTGCACCAATTCTATTGTAATATTGGAAGGAAAAGCTCTCCAGCTCTCTTTCCTCTGACAGCCTCTTGTCTTCACTCCCTCCTGCTATTCTATTGTAAGTTTTTTGCAAAAAAATCTCTCATATAGAACTAATAACATTTTTTGTGAGAAACTTTTTTTTCCTTCACTATCCCATTGCTATCCAAAAAAGACAAAACTGGCTGAACTCTGTTCACCTCAATATCACCTTCCTAAAATTCTAGAAGATATCTTATAATCCCATTCAGTTTGTGATAGTAAAAAGAGTAAACCAACTTGCGTCTTTAAATACCCTGTCTTTTTGCAACAAAAAAGCACAATTTTTTTTACTACTGGAGTATTATGTAGTTCTCCATGTTGAGCGTGTGAATTTTTTTGAGAGTACGGAAAAAACAATAGGAGCGCACCATGCGTTCGCATGAAAAGCACTGAACTGGAACAAAGTCCTTTTTTTCTCCCCGTGATTGTTTTATAATGGTTTAATAAACAGAAAGAAAAAAAAGTCAAGTAGGCAACTACAAATAATTAAACCTTGTTTATTGTTCCTCATGTAAACTAATAATATATTAGATGTTAAGTGATGTGAAGTGCTTACATGCTCTCTGCTCCGGATCTAGACTTTTCCAGAGCACAACAACAGCAAAAATAAAATAACTTGGAGCCTGTGTAAATTTTCCTAGAGGCACACAGTATGGCATGAATATGCATATTTAAAGCTTTAGAAGAGAAGTTGTAGACTTTCTTGTTCATTAACAGGATTGTTTTACGAGGCTCAAAAAAATAAAACTCTCAGCTGAAGGATTAGTTCTTAGCGCTGAAAAAAATTGTGCTTTTTTCTCCATTGCAAGAAGTGCAAATTACATTTTTAGCTCATTGAAAGTATAATGGAATTGAAGTGGTATAGAAAAAACACATTTTAGATAAGATGTAAAAAATAGGAATGCAGAATGCAGAGTAATTAATTTTGATTGCTTTCACTGTATTTTTTTTACAGAATCCTTGCCCTTTCCATGCTCAAATTTGAGCAAGATTATACCAGCAAAAAAGTGATTTTCCAACTTTTGAAACTTACTAACGAAAAAAAATTAACTTGCTGAATGATTTGTGTTAAAGGAAAGTTTTTTTAAAAAAAATCTCTATTTTTAAGACAACAGTTTTAAAAAGAACAGCGTAATTAAGATTTGAGTAGCGTGAATGTGCAACAGTGACAAGGAATGTAAGTGTTTGTGAATAGGGAAAGTGCTGTGAGTGTCATTTAATCATATTTTTGGGGGGAAAGTTTTTCAGTGCATTAATTAAGATTGGAGTAGCGTGAATGTGCAACAGTGACAAGGAATGTAAGTGTTTGTGAATAGGGAAAGTGCTGTGAGTGTCATTTAATCATATTTTTGGGGGGAAAGTTTTTCAGTGCAAAAACTAGCAGGACATTAAATTTGCAAAAGTTTTTTTCCAGCTAATACGAGAGGGATTTAAACGGAAAAGCTAGCAAACTAAGCAGAGCAACTCTAAACGTTAGTACTGCTAACAGGTAAGAAACAAATCATCTTTAATGAGCCTTCTCATTATTCATAAAAACATTTCACCAGCATACTGAAAAAGTAATTTTGAGTAGATGACAATTTGCAAAGCGGAATAAATATTTACAAGAAGTCTACTTAATTTGCCCCATTCCACTAGTGCAACACAATTTCGTTCACACCCACCGTCATTTTGACATTTTTGTGCAGTCAGTTTTTTTTAGCTAGCGCTAGCTTATAGCTGAAGGATATCCTGCTCCCACACGAGCTCCCAATTCTTTCAGAGTTTCTTTTAAAAATGGGTAATGTCAAACTTCCACTTGGCAGTTTTCTTCTGTTGGAAGAGTATGCGGGTGCTGGAAGGCTAGAGCTCCTTTAGTTACACGGCTGCAGAGAAGAAAAAACATCTTTTTTCATTTTCTGCATTCCCTTTGCATAATCTACTTTTCCTGTTTTATAGGTTAATAAAAAGGAGCATTTCAGGTAGA
>JAHZND010000768.1:0-65721 GCA_027744115.1 Acrocyrtus sp. NNG-2020 | reverse complement strand
TACCTATGTCAGAGTGGAAAGGTTTTTTTTAGCTGTGGTTTTTTTTTGAAGAATATGAGCCTACACATTTTATTTTAAGTATTTATGCGTGGCGAGCATCAACAAAATTCCATGTAATAAATCTTTGAGTGTGGAAGGAACCGTTAACGATTTTTACCTCCTGTTTACAAACTACGTGGAGTGCATAAACCAAGAAAATTGTAAATAGAGCTGATTGTGAGTTTTGGTAATTGCAAGCTTAATGCCTGGATGGGAACTGTGCACACACACTAATTGCAGAGTTTGTACAATTTCTCCATTAGTGACCCAATTTGGATCGCACTTCAGCCCACCACCTACCCTTAGTACGGTTTTTCCCATTCAGAGATGTGAAAAAGACGGATAGACTCCGCTCTCGAAAAAAAAGTATACTGTGGACTAACAAGGGTAAACAACTTTAGTTTGGAACACAAACAAACAGGGAAAAGTAGAAAATTATTTTCTCGTCTACTTAATTTGTTATGCCATGGTGGAGTGAGCTGAAAAAGTAGAGAGAAAAGTTCAGAGTGAAAATACAACGAAAGTAATTCAAATGTAACCCTAAAACCTAACCATAAACATATCAACATTCATCATTAAGCTTCACCGATCTCATTTTCTGGGATTTTTTTCATACTGAAAACTGCCAAAACGAATGCTCCTTTCAGTCCTTCCTTCCCTTTTCCCTTCCTTCTCACTCTCACCACTTTAGAGAAGTAGATGGGAGCACACAGTGATGCGCTGCATACGGTAGGAATTTGGCAACAAAACGAAAAATATTTTGAGTTGATTGTTCCAGAAAATAAAGTATCATCTTTCATTTCTTGTGTGGTTAAACTGCTACATTGTTTAAGTTTTTTTTAAGACTGGATGATATATTCTCTGCCGAGTTTTTTTCCCGTATCGTAACTTTATACTGGAGTAAATGTGAATAATAAGAAGAACCCCTGTGGAGTTGTGTGATGTGATATCGTACATACAGAGCGACTTCCACTTTCTATCGCTATTCCTTCCATTTTCAGAACGTGTTGAAAAAAAGTGGCGTGTACATTTTATTTTCTCCAGTTTTCTCATACATAAGTTAGCCACTGGAGAAAGTGCATGGGTATGATGATATATGAGCTAAGAGTATAAAAATGGTTGCATGAACTGAATGAAAAAGTGTGTGGCAACTTTGTTACCCTCTGGCTGACACTTTTGGATCCCTCTCAAAAGGAAAAGAATGGGAAAAAGGGGAAAGTGAGTAGTTGTAGTGAGATGAGGGAGGAGAGCTGGGGAAACCCATAACGAAACTTATAAAAAATGTAAAGGATCCAAAAAAGCTTTCTTTTCCCCTATTTATAATAATATTACAGTCCTACCAGTTACATATATGTAGTAGTTAGCGAGTGACTTTCTATTTTTTTTTCTTTGGAGTAGATAAGCGTAAAACCCAGTTTAAAAAAAATCGAGATATGTTCAATGTCTTTGAAGGAATTTTGTCTTTACCGCGGTATATATTTTTTTTAAAGTAGCTGTATAAGGAGGAGCTGCTATAGTCAATGTTGTCGATGAGGGATTGTGCATACAACAAGTTTAGCCCTGCAGACCAGTAGGGATAGGGAAACAGAGACACAGAGTGAAAGCTGACTTGAACCATGAAGATGAGAACTCTGTTGGTTTTTAACTGTTTTGGATAATGTTTATATATAAAAAACGGAAAGAAAATGGTGACATGCATATATAGCATTGCAGATAGCTTTGACGTTATATCCCCATCCCATAGCTACTCACCCACAATAGGGAATACAATAGGGTAGTGGAGAAAAGAGCAAGAAAAATATCTACATTTAGTCTACCGCATAAAAACAAAGGGAAGGAGAGAAAAGAACAAAAACTTGTAAAAAAAAGTATATTGATCCCTTTTCGTTGTCTCAAGAAAATTAAATTTTCTCCTCCCTTGCGTTTTCTCCTTTAAATTTTTTTTCGGGCTTTCTCCTATAAAAAAGGAAAAGTGGAGAGTGAGTTCAATGTTTGTGTTCAGAAAGGAGGAAGATGGAAAAAGAAGAGAAAGTAAAGAGTGAAGAAAAAAAAACTTTTTGCGAGAGTGTGTTGATGGAGAGAGACATACCTATAGGTAATATTGTGTGAGCCCATCAACACATTAACCATATATAAAATATGTATGAGGAAGGTACGCTTATAAAGGAGTTGGCTTGTGGGCGAACACAAGTATGTATAGTCTTATTATCATGAGATCAAAATCTGATATAATTCTTTTTTTTTTGGGAAAAAGAATATATATTTTTTGCTGGAAAGTCAAGAGCCTTTAGCGGGAAGAAAAAAATCCTGAGCTGGGTGTGTGTATGGTGAAAAGGAGGGTAAAGTAAAAAAAAAACATTTCATTTCTTGTCCATGCATTCATTGTCGTTATTACAAACATTTTCCACTTCTTTGGATTTAATCGTGGATGATAGCAGGAATAAGGGAGATGTGTGCGCGGTAGGCTTATGGTATATAAGTAGAATTAATGTGAGTTTTAGACGACTCTGAGCTTTGAATAAATGGAAGTGGGAGAAAAAAAAGGACTTTTCTCATTTCTGATTCACGTTTTTTTGTCTTTCTTTTTTTCTCATTTTTACCTCCCAGAAAATCCGTGTGGTGATTACGGAGGAAGTTGAAGGAGAAAAGCCATTTTCGTAGGAAATCCCATTTCCAGTATAAAGCCGTATAGATGGACTGGAGTATTAATTACTTAATAATAATTCAAACTTGAGAAAAGCCATTTTCGTAGGAAATCCCATTTCCAGTATAAAGCCGTATAGATGGACTGGAGTATTAATTACTTAATAATAATTCAAACATTATCATCTGCAAATCAGAGCATTCTGTGCTAATGCACGAACAAGAAAAGTGCATTAACAAAAGTAATGGAAAGTCATCAGGAAAGACATTAGAGTAGCATTCCATTTCGAATATTGTACAGCTTACGGCATCGCACTCTCGGCAGGAAACGTTTGTCAGGAAGACTAAGAGTCTTTATATATATTTTTTTATTTAAAATTCCTGTCATTCACAGGTAATCGCTGATTGCAAACATGCCAGATGTCAACTATCTGTTGAATCCCTGGAAAAAATATAGATCTCACTGAAAATTAACCATTAACCGCTGTCAAAAATTGTTCACTGCATCAGCTGAAAATGTGCACTCCCGACAGCCTTGCTGCTACTCAAGCGTCAACAAATTTGATTTTTATGAATTCCAAAGTGTAGTTTTCTGTCCTTCATTCAAAATGTAAAAAGTGCAGGTGTTCTTAATGAAAAATTTGTTTTTTTTCTCTTTGAACTGCACCAAAGCAAATAGCAACTTCAGATGAGTATTTTTTTAAAGCGTGCTGAAATGGAGTGAGCTGTAAGTGGAAATAGACCCCCTCTGACTTCTCTCCTTTCCCATTTCCAGCAGATAAAAAGGTTTGCCACAGAAAAAGGAGTCGTAGTCGTGTGCACGATTGTGTAACAGCAACGCAATATTTACAAGTGTGCAGTAATTTGAAATAATTCAGAGAAGGACACCATAATTGAGTAGTGCTCTGTGCACTGCAATCATACATGCACTCTAGTCAGCCACGGTCGGAAGAAAAAAATCAATTTTGCAATGGCAAAAAATAATCATTACCGTAGAAAAACTTTGCATGGCTTCGCGTCACCAGCTCTGAGCGAAACAAGCAAAGAAAAACACATTGCAAAAAAAGCTCCTATAAATATAGCCGAGGAGTAAATACAATCCATATTTTTCGTCATCATATAAAAATAAAGTATAACGCAAGTAGCATCGCATTCTGCTCCACGACTGTGTAGCAATTTTTTCTGGGTCCGCCTAGTGAGACACGGAAAGCTACAACTTCGTAAATTGGATGCAGGAACACCACGTCCTAACTTGGAGTAACTATGCTGATTGACGGCGAATTGACAAGGGAAATCCCAAACGTGCTTAAAATCAGTAATGCGCATTGCTACACCCCGAACAACAAAGGTTGAACCTAATACAATTAACGACTATCATTTCATATCCTGGTGGAGTGTAGACTAATCGAAGTTTTTTTTTTCTTCTTTTTTTAGATGTTTTCTCTCCGGAGTTTCCCTCGCTTGCTCACTACTCACTTCTATCGCTGCGCAGTAAATGACATCGGCTTAATGAAAAGCAAACTTTGAAAAAAAATTTACTTTTTCTACTTATACACTGTGTATACCTGTGCATACTTAATTCCCACGTTACGCTAAGCAAAGAAAAAAAAACTCTGCTTATTCATCACCTATCCCCGAAAAATAAAAGTTGCCACTTCCCCCCTTCCGTGCATTGTTCTAGCTCTGAAAGTGTGACTATTTTTATACGAGCGCAAATAACGGCTGTCTTCATTAATGCTGAAGTGATAGAAAGAAAAATTGGACGGGAAAATACGAGCAGTTTAATAGAACCATTTCATGATATCTCTCGGCATTAAAAGAGTTACATTCCTTTTGTAACGGCCGTGTACAACTGCGCAGTTATATATTTGTTATATAGCCATCAGTGAATTTTATTGTTGCAGACTACAGATATAAAAAAAGAAGTCTGGGTAATTGTGTGCATGGACAAGATGGCTACTAAAAAAAGTGCTACGGATGGATACAAGCTAGTATTGTTCTTTATGGATAATAATAATTTGTAGGAGCTGAGGAGAGTTACTATGTATCCTACTAGAAATTTTTGAAGGATATTCCCACTAATATGCCAAATGTATTGGAAGGACGGCTCATTTGTAAAAATGAAGCGGCTCAGAGGAGCAGCACGTAGAGAGGAAAAGGATAAAATGCAGTTACCAGAATAAAAAAAATATATCTTTTATTTTCGGAGAGAAATGAGAGAAATGTATCCTATTATGTTAACGGAGTGCTTCCTGGCTACAACAAAAGGCGAGTGGGAAAAAAGACCTATTTTTTAAATCAAATTGTTAGCCGTCATTATAAATCAATTGCTATTGTTTGTAGCACTCTCACTAGTCCTTAGGACTGGGAGGCTCCGTAAACAAAAGCTCCCTACCGGGCCTTATTATCGCGCGTTTCCTGAAAGATCAGGGAAATATTTTGCTGTAATTTCCTTTTAATTTGAGGGGAGCTCCCGACCGGTTATTACTAGCTTTCCTGGAAAATAGATTTTTTTTCGAGGTCTGTCAGGAAAATACGCTTTCAGAGTACCTACTGGAAACCAATGCAAGGGAAAAGGTGATTTTCGAATGGAATCTGGAATTCTGGAATCTGGATTTGGAAGGAGATAAATAAATTTTGTGCTTCGTTGCTCCTACACTCTTCTCCAGGTGGGTGTATTTTACCTGGAAAAGAAAAAATAATTTTCTGACATGTGACAACCTCTAGTAGTTGTACGGTTTCCTTTCCATTTCCCCACAAAAGAGAAAATTAAGTTTTGCAAAAAATCTGCAAATGCAAAATTTTCAGAATCCCCACTCTGATGTAATAATAATGTTGGTGAGGGGGGAAATTGCAGCCCTTTCCAGGAAACTATTCCAACTTACGGCATAATTAAATATGCATAAATACCTTTAATTAACAAACAGCGAAAGTTTACGAGTCGCTACAAAAGCATGATCCGGACAGTACGTAAATCCCAGATTAAAAAAGATTTTTCGGGCTAATGAGCAAAGAATGAAAATTATTATTGACATATCCTGAGCACAACCGCACACAATAAGTCGGCTCTCTTCTATTTCCAGCGCTCTTCTCCAGTCAAGCCCCTCCAAAAAAGCTGTCTTTTTTACATGCTGAGAGCGCACTGTTTTTAGCCTTTAATTTTCATGTGTAAATGATGAAGCTATGTGGGAATGTCAGGGAGAAGGGAAAAGCCAGTCTCGGGGAAAAATGACTGCTAGCCAAAATTCCTCTTTCTCCCTCTTTTTTCCCGCTCTCCTCCTAATATGATCATAATCGTTGCATTATGCATAAGACCCTCTTTTCATTCTATCTTTCTTGTCTGCTCTGCAAACCCTTTTCATTCCACTATTTTTTTTGGGAAACCTCAGACGACCCACTACTCACATTTAATGGTATACAATATACTCTTCTTATGAAGCCCTCTCTCTCAAAAAAAGAAGATTTTTTTTGCACAAATGTAATAAGCCGTTATTCCTAAATTTAGACATCGGCTTTGCCAACAGCCAGCAGGGTTTTTAGGGAGAAAAAAAAATAACGGACGCGCTCACACAACAGGATTGGCAGGGATTCTCCCAGAGAAAAAAAAAGTAGTAGTAAAAAATTGGGAAACAGTAAAGGCCAGAATGAAGCATTAAGCAAGTAAAGCGGAAAATGTTTGAGGATTTTAAACTGGCATGTATACCCGGACAAAGTTTTTTTAGGCATCTTTGGAATGGGTAGTGGCAGCAGCAGTAAGGATAAAAAAGAGATGCCAAGGGAGAGAGTGAAAAGCACAATACATTAGTGTATATGCATTCATGCATGATATGCATCATTTTGTTATTATTATTACTCTCATTATTATTATGTACTTCTTTATTCTCTTACTGGATGACTTTCCCGTGAATCGCCAACCTTCACAAGTGAAATGAAGTTTAAAACGATGACTTTACTTTGTGAAGAGAGAACGGAAAAGAAAAATATGTGGAAGTGGGGATGGGGATGTAATGTGGACGTGGAAGTGAAAGCCGATATACTCTCTCGTTTCCGTCTTGACTAAGACTTCTGGACCTGTTTTTTTAGCGTGTAGCAGCTAAAGTCATCTTCCATTTTATTTCACCACTGGGAGCCCAAAATTTCTAACAAGGGGATGCGGATGAGAGCAGGAAAGTAAACGACCGAAGATGAATTTCTCCTTTTCTTCTAGACATAATTTTGTGCCTGTTGGTCTATTTTTTCCTTCTTCCAATACTATTAATTTCCTGTAAATACCATTTACCTGCACGACGTCTCCTTTTCTCAGCTTCCACTTTAATTTCCAGTTCTCAGCGAAAATTAAAAATATTACGTAATCAGCTTTTCTATAAATACCGAGACGTGTTTTCACGAAGCTCGCTATGGCTGTGAGGAAGTTTGTGGAAAAAGTCGCGCATTCATCCTGCTCTTCGTAGTGTCTGCGTCGCGTCGTTGAAAAAAAAAGTGGAAAAAGTAGCGGTGGAATGGTAGTAGCAGCCCGGGTAATTGCGCTGCACAATGTCACCACAAAAGTTTGGAAACTTTTGGTGCGGAATCTCAGATGAATTCCTCCACAAACTCGGAGTTCTCAGAATTAGCGCGAGAATGTGAAAAAGGGTACAGTTTGATTAAAATAACTTGTATCTAAGCTGTAATTATTACCTATACACTCCAACCTGCAGCTCTCAGCTTCTCGCAAAGACTAAAAGTGGGATTTATTCGTTTCGGGTAGCAGCGTTGCGAAAAAACTTTGCTAGTCTGCTTATATATAGGAAAAGGAGTGAGACTAGTAATTTCTATTACTATTTTATATTCGCCGCTGTTCGTGGCAGAAAGAGAGAAGGGAGAAAATTGTGCAGTTCCTTTTTCATCGTGACTGTGACTGTGACTGTGACTGCGAGTGTGCGATGGATGTAATAGTGGCTCTCCCCTTGGGTGTCACACTTTTCCGTAATGGTTATGCATAATTCAGAATTTTGCTGGGAAATCTAATCTAGAAATGGCATTCGTTCCTCCTCACTGGCTTTTGTCTCTCAGGTCGCCCTCTTTTAATCTTCATTTTCTCAACTTTTGCGCACTTTAAAACTCTATTCTATTACAGACACATTATAAAAAGCACACTAATGATAGTAGCGGCGACGCTCACATAAAAATACTGACAATCAAATTCCTCTCCTGACAGTTAAAAGATCCACTGCTCACTGCTGCAGATCAATTGCACCTTGCGCTTCCCACTCTAGCTACCAGAAAGGCAGCGTGCAGTGCAGGAGTCAAAATTGCAGAATTTTTTCCCATTTCCATTAAGCCAGAGCCATTTTAGAGTTTAGAGGACAAAATTTCTACTTTCAGATAGAAATCTCAGACCAGGATGCATACCTAGAAAAACAACATTTTTTTGAAAGCTTGCAATTCCTTCACTTTCTCGTTTTCAGATTAATAACTGCCATCTTTTGAAAAGGAACTTTAAATTAAGATCCCATTCCAGAACTGCGTAGTCCTATTTCAGTTGAGCTCACAGTCACCCTCCTTGAACTTCTTCCAGATCACTTATTGAAAAGGAGAAACGCTACCTTCATTAAATTAATAATGAGTTGTAGTATCAAGAAGAGTGTCGCAGGGGAACTGGCGAGCTGCTTGGAATTTTTGTAAAAAGGAATCCTTGGGAGATTTTTTTTAAAAAAACCAGCCATAAAAGAAAATTACTTCCTTTCATCGCGTTTCGCAGTGTAATTTCTCTTACACTAAATCAATACAGGAAGAGGACACATTCATCTTCTTCCAGAAGAGATTGCATACCTGGATATAAAAAGGAGAGTGCCTAGTTGTGCCCAAAATACATTCACCTTTCACCCTACATATAATTTACTTTTTTTTCCTTTCTCTTTTTTTCCAGCTTACTACATGGGGAGAAGAGATAGGATAAAAAAAGGAGAGATGGGAGAAAGCGAGAGGCTTTCCCTGAGGAGTTCTCTCTTCTGGCAAATTCTTAAAAGATACCTCAAATTATTACCCTATGCATCTTTCTCGTCTTCTTTCCTAACTTGACTTTGTGGAAGGAGTGGGAACAGAAAAGTATAAACTTTTTTTTGGACTAAATTTTCACCTCATTTTTCACACCTCCTCTTTTGTCCTGTCTCCCATTTGCCTGTATGAAAAGGTAGGGGCATTTCCTACTCGAAAAGATATATATTTTTTACACTACCTCGCAAGTTTCCGTGTTGTTATGAAAAACTAAACAGAAGAATGATGAAAGCAGCTTTCTCACTACATCAAGTTTTCCCCTTCTTTCTCAAAGAAGCATTTTTTAGCATCCGAAAGAGCCCAGCGATGTGTGCACAAGACGTAAAAAAAACTTAAAAAGCTAAAAAAAAAAAATCTCCATAGGCAGAGTCACGTCACCGGTACGTTGTCAGGAAGAAAATCTACACATTTTCATGCCTAAAGTTTTTTTTTCAGAGCGTTTTTTCAAGTCCTAGGTGAAAAACCTGTACGCCTTGGTTTGAGCAATGCTGCTACACTTGAGCTAATACATTCAATGATGACAAAACTTGGAATGCACATGATATATTGCATGAGACAGGGATTCCTGAAAAGAGCCGCAGACTGCTAAAGAAAAAAAAATCCTGAGGAAACGGAAAGAAAAAAAGTCTACTGCCAGTCTAAGGACAACAACGAGGCATTAGTTGGGAAAACGCAATGCCAAAAGGAATCTCGCTCTTGAGATTATGTAGTTTGGAGTGTGTTAGCTTTTTTTTCTGGAGCGCTGTCATATTCGCCCTAGAAAATGTGGGTTAGGTGGAGTCAGCTACAGTTGTAGTAGTGTGCCGTTTAGAAGAAACGCGATGCTTCTAAGTAGCCATTTCTGCATACTTTTCCAGTTACTTATACACGAGCCGTTTTTTTCATGCAAGACAATAACCACTCACTCTTCTCGGAAGGAAAAAAAGAAAGGAAAGTTTACTTGCGTGGATACAAAAAAAATTTTAGGTGTAATTTGTATATCTTATATACTATTTTTTTCTTATTGTGCAAGGGAAAAACGCTTATGGAAGGGGTGAAGCATGAAACCAAGTCGTCATCGTTTTCTCGCAGAAAAATATATAACACCAGCTTGGGACATAAATCAATACATAAATCTTTGTTCTAGTAAGTCACGAAATAAAAAGATTTTTTTCTTGTTGTTTTTTTTCCTCCTCCATTTTTCAGTGCTACAAGAGCTGCTAGCCTTGCTGGAAAAAAAATTGTTCACTTGAAGGAATAGGTATTTGTCGTACCAAGTTGCATTGGCATAGGATGTCCTGATGTTTTTGGCAGTTGGAGTTAAAGTGGAGTAGCTCCCTTGTAGATATTTTTCAGATGATGGCAAACAGAGAAAAAACAGTGAGTGAGTAGAGGGGAAGAAAATCGACAAAGAAATCATTATAAATATGTGAATACAGAAAATACAAAAAAAAGTACAAACGGAAGAAACAAGTTTTCTTATTCTTCCTTTAAGGTTTTGATGGGCAGAATATGTGAATATGATACTTGAGCAGTGTTTCTTCTTGCTTTCCCGTTGCGGGTTGCCTTTTTCTTGCTGTCGATGCAATTTTTAAGAACTTCTTGTGTACCTAACGACACACAAAAAAATGGATACACAGAGCCAGAGCTAGAACACAAGCAAAAATCGCATTACAAATGAAATAAAAAAATATCATTTTATGTTGGTATTCGATGGAAATCCAAAAAATGTGCTGAAAGCAGCACAGTCTCCACATGAAAATATGGAATTGCTGCATATATACTTTTTTTCCCTTTGGAACATGTTTGGAATGCCTTGAATTTATTTACATCCTTGTACATGTGATTGAAGTAGAGAGAGAAAAAAAATTGCAAGTGTAGTAGTTGTACTAGTGGCAAAACAACGGCAGCCCTACCAAAAATAATATTATTTCCAAGGGCCGAATGGATACGAACACTTGCGCATTCTGATGTGCTCGCTGACAATTGACATTCTCCCAAAAGAACTGGTTAATATTACATCACGAAGAGAGAGTAACCACTGGGACAGTAGACTGTCCTTCATAAATAAACAGAAAAAGTGAATTAAAGTGCCATGAAAAATTTTGCGGGCTTGGATGTCCCTTTGCCAGCAGGGGTAGCTCTGTCTCTCTCATTCAATACCACGAGCAGGAAAAGGGAACTACATGACTAATCAAAACTCTCTAAGAATGAATAGACCCGCATTCAAAAAAAAATTCTGAGAAAATGTCCTCCAGAAAAAGCTACATAATTTAGGCCACAATTCCATAACAAAGACCAAAAGTAGCAAAGTCTTAATCAATTTATGCCAGAAATTGACGTCAAAATTACATGAATGACTTCCATCCACGTTCTTTGACCATAGCTACAAAAAATAGTCACTGAAAATCTTCCGGAGGACTAACTCCAACCCCTCCTGCTGCATATTTTACAAAAGACAAAGACAAAATGATGTAGTAGTAGGTACTACATTTAATCTCTTTGCCGTACTACTTTACACGTGCCTTGTTTTCACCGTAGGCTATAGCACACTCCTTCCTCTCTGCCTGGCAGCACTATACTAGCCTCAACTTCAGCACGTGAAGTTTTTCCCTCTTCTGGAAATCGCTTAAGAGCTACAACAAATACTTTTGATTTATTCAGGCATTATACCTCTTAAATTATGTCAATAGTAAACATAAGTAGCAAAACAACCACATTCTTTTCTCCGTACCCGCCATCCATATTTTAAATCCGTTTAGGCCGGTTAATAGCATTTAAACTGGTGCTTGCAAAACGGCTTTTCCCTACTATTATTTTTCATGTGCTAGCTCAAGTCATTACGCCAGTGACATCGACATGCATATCCAAAAACGCTTCCACAAAAAGACAAGTTCGACTGGTGTAAATATTTGAATGAAAATTGGCTCCAAATCACCATTTTTTCCTTTTTAGGTAAACGCTTCCCATGTCACCTCAAATGGCCAGCTTTGCAGAATTATGCAGTAGAGCGTAATAGGTACATACCTATATCCATATCACCTCATTTCCTTTTTTTTCTTTCTTCTTATATCTCCCACTCGAAAAAAAAATAGCTCAAGACACTTCAAAACATGTACATTACATTTCATAGTTTAAACCAGGAGGAATATTAGTACTATTTTATTAAGTGGCATGAAGGTGTAAAGGGGAAAAGAAAGTAGAAAAATATATCAGGAAAAGAGAGCTGCCGATAAATCGATTGAAGGTTGCCAAAAAAAAGCCCATTATACTTCAGACTACTCCAGACACACTAAATTATATCGAACAGCAGTATAACACATTAAAAACACCCAATCAGAAGGAATACATCGGCTATAACACCCTCCAAAAAAAGCCCATTATACTTCAGACTACTCCAGACACACTAAATTATATCGAACAGCAGTATAACACATTAAAAACACCCAATCAGAAGGAATACATCGGCTATAACACCCTATGCGCTATTTTTTTAGTTGGGGTACACACACATTTTTCGTGGCTATACGCTCACTACACATTTTTTTCAACATTCATTTCTCCATGTAGTACACACTTCCTTTGGAACGTTATTTTTTATATATATATTTCCTCCACTCCTTTATATTTTGAAAGGAGAAAAGTTTTGCAGAGACAAAAAAACCGAGTTTTTTTTAGTACACCCACCCATAAAAAAACAAAAATTGGAGACAGTAGTTTATCCACGATGAAAAGGAGGGAAATGGGAGAAGAGGAAGAAAAAAGTGTGAAAATCATTCCCTCTTTCACCTCACATATTCATAGATATTTCGTTATTCATGTGAGGCTTCGATGAGTTTGCGATGGCCTGCTACAATTTTTGCTTTCTGAACGAAATTTTTTTTTCGGGGAGTTTTTCCCGTATGCATCCATTTTTTTACAGCTGAGGATGAATATCGACACGTACGTAAAAAGGACAAAGTGCAGTACGGCATGTGGCGTGTCGCTATTAGATATATAAATATATTTTTTGTTTTCTTTCCCATTAAAACCACTACATTGCAAACTAGAGTCAGCCACTCTGCACCTCCCTCCCCAGAAAAAAAGGGTAATAATATTGCCTCGGGTTATACGAGGCGCTGTATATATTGGCTGCTATAACATCAAACAACGTGATTGCACGAAAATGTATCTAGTATCTGTCGCTGTATACGTTTGACCTTAAAAGAGGTTGATTTTTCCCGTTATAGTTTTCTTCTTCGTTTTCGTTTCCTTTCCAATATTCATAATAGCTTTGGATTTTTACCTGAGTTTTTTTTATTGGATTGAATCGGCGGTGATGGAGCTATATAGCTGGAGTAGTGTAGTGTGGTACTAAAAAAAATAGGAGGGACAGTGTTTTTCGTGTACTTATCAATGCAACCTAGTTTTTTTTTGTTTGGTGTGCGTTGTTCATCAAGGATATTGTTATGAATTTTCGCTCATATTCCATCCGTCATGCAATAATCCAATACAATTTTCTTTCAAGCGTGACCTTTTCCCATTTTTTGTTTCCTTCTTGGAGCATAACGGATTCGAAAATAAATAAATGTGATAAAAGAAATTGCTCTGGTTAGATGCATGCCAGTCTCTCCCATTTATTTATTTGAGGACGTGGTCAAGCTAGAATAGGAATGCGGATTACTTGGGCGGATGAACACGGACGGACGTGTATATATGTTAGGGCTTGCATTTTCAGACAATGCATGCTTTCTCCGTGTTAAATGCTCAGCTGGTTTAAGGAAAGGAAGAAAAAAATTTGCTTTTTTGCAGTTGGAGCTAGTGCTAGCTCTCTCAGCCATACATTTCTTCCTTTCTTTTTCAATGGGCATAAAATACCCTTCAACTTATTTTAGGGCAATATTATTAATATTGAAATATATAGGATGGTGTTGCTGGATTCATATTTCTGGAAGCTTGTTCCAGATTTTTAATATTCCCCCACTTCATATTTCAGGATGGTGTGCTCCTATTCCAGAAATGATTTTACGGAGGAAATGGTCCAAAACTTTGCGTACTATTTTTTTGTCTTCCCATTTCACTCGGAATGCATATACAATAATAAAAATTGTCTCGCGTACGAATGGCTCACATAAAGAACGTGCAATAGGCGAACTGTAGAAAGCCAAATTCATCCATCATAATATAGAGAAAATTAAGGCGTGCAAGTGAATGGAAATAAAAAGGAGGAAGGAGCAAGTAAGTGGCCCAAATCCTGTTTCAGCTATATCAAGTGAAACTCGGCTTACTGTGAAATCCCACATGATTAATAACATAATATTTTCATTCTGAAATAGTGTGTGCATGCAAAAAAAAATTGTGCTGCTTTCCTCTTCAGTTTTTATTGAAGTGAGCGGAAGTACCGCACATATTGTGTACTTGATAGTTTTACATGAATGCATAATAAATAAATATGAACCTGCTCAGTGGAACGAGGGAGAAATCATGTGAGCTTGCCCCGCTACACATCCCACAATTTTTACTATATTCGAAGAAGAAGTGAACGAGAAAGTAGACGGGAATAAAAACTTGCCAACTTTCTTTTTTTTACAATAAAGACATGATTGCTATTGCTATTGCTGAGCCATTGCTAGTTGCGGGTCTAGTAGTAAAACAGCTAAAATGTGGCTCCTTTTAAAAAACGGAGCACTGCTTTTTAACTTATTAATAAGGTAGGGAAATCAGGCAGCAATTTCTAAAAGATTTCTCGAATGAAGCTAATGTTTAAAAAAGTAGTCGGCCCATCTCCGCTCCTTTTTTCGCTGTTTTATGTAATTAAAATAGGTAATAAAATAAATACTGTTTACCTCCCTAAAAAAAATAATGTGCACGGAACAATAATACAGTGTTTCTTGAGCAAAGTTTGCACGCTTCGACTACAGTAGTGCCCCACACATCCCCATCTCAACAACTTTTCATAGAAATCTCTCCTCTCCGGTACTCTCCCACTTGTCAGTCCTCCCAAAGAGTTGTTCTCCTCTCGCCAAGTTGTTATTTTTCGGAGTGGGATACACACCAGTTTCGGCATTATGTACAATGCGGTTCTGGTTGATGTAAGTGGCGGTGCCATTAAAGGTGGCGGACGGGATAGGCACTCAAGATGAAAGTTTTGGTTTATTTTGTAGTGGTTGGAGGTGCGGTTCACTTTTGGCGGTGATGATACCATGCTGATAAAACACTGTAGAAAATAAAACTCTCGCGCTCTATAATATATGCCCTACTCTCTCCATCTCCCATCCACCTACTTGCACACTCTCAAACTACCAACCTAGTTTCCGCTAAATGGAGAGAAAGAGTAATTGTCCATTTCGTCATTGGCCTTTTTGGAAATCATCATGCTCAGCAAACATCACAAAAGAAAAAATATATCATTTGCTACATACACATAATAAAGTGCATTGTTTCTTGATGAAGAACAGAGAAAAGGAGGAACAAAACTATCAGTAACAAGGGAGCGTGTAAAACAAGCAGAAAACTAGATGGAGAAAAACTAGTCGCAGCCAGATACTTATTTGTTCTGAGAAAGAACAAAAATAGATAGACGAATACTGAGTGGAATACACTTGACTGTGACGTTACTCCATTTCTTATGTATTCCTTGTACTCCTGCTCCTTCTCCCTCTCTTTTTTTTCCTTTTATTATCATCATTATTATTCTTCCCGAAACTCATTCAGAACCAATGCACGCTTCAATACGTATACACGAAATGAGGCAAAAACTACCCCTCCAAAAACAGCAGAGACCTATAAGATCAGCCTTGAATTCAATAGTTTTTCCCTTTTCCTCTGGAAAATGCAATGGCCTTAGTAAAGCCAACCAACGGTTTAAGACACTATAAACTCACCACCACTATATTACAAAGTATGGCAGGGTCAGATGGAAAATTGGAAAGCCTTATCATTATTATGATAGCAATAACGAGCACACCAACCTTAAGATGAACAAAAAACCAGAGCACAAAAGCAAAATCCTGGCACTCGTATAAAGAAAATGTACGTATGTATGTCTTCTCTATCATTTTAACAGCGCCAAGGAAAGTTGTTCGTCCGACCAGCGAGAATAATGCATTATTATCATAGCCGTAATATTACTTTGATTTTTAGGTCAATCATTTACTAAAGCTTTTTTGTTATCGCACTTTTCCCCACTATAGAATACCCCTCCTATAAGAAAGTATGTCTTAACTTTTTTCTTGTGCACATTTTATTCTCCTTTTTCTCTTTGATTGCTAAGTCCTCTGAGCTCAAGTAGAGTAGCTGACGGTAGGTAAAGAAACTAAGGAAAAGGTTTTTTCCTCTGAAAATCTGGTGTTCGGTATAAACTCTCAATCAACATCAACCTGATCTAACTGGAAATGTTGATCACAGAGAAAAAAAGAATTTTTTTAATATGCACAGCACTACACTGTACACCTCCCACCTATAAATTTTCCCAGTGCATATAGAATTACTAGAAGAAAGGAGAAAATGAAGCTCGTTGATCATTTTTCTACATGATAGGTAAAGGTTTATGTTTCCGCTGTTGATGCATGCAAGGACGCACACTACTTTTTTTTTCTCGAGAATATAAAAAAAACGAGAGCACGGGGAAGTAACTTGAGTTGTGAGTGAAAACAGGAGCAGTCAATTAATCAATCGTGACATTTGAAGTAGAAGTATGCATATGCAGAAGATATCAAAAAAAAATGGTAGGCCGCGTGTCTAGTCCCCTTTCTCTTTTTTTTCACTTAAATCATGCTCCCTTTTGACGTGTATGGATAACTTCATATGGGAATGGATATCGCCATAATTATCAATAAAAACAGAAAAATATGTACTTTCTTTTGGCTGACTACACGTTCTAACATACTACATTCCACGATAATGTTTTTTTGCCAGGTCGATATATTGACTCGACTCAATAAACTTTGAGATATAGCTTATAGGAGAGCTGATGGTACAATTCACTCAGACAGGGAAAATAGAAATGAGAGCGTGCTCTTGAAAACGTGTACCAAATATAAATGGATGAATGAATGGGCAAAAATTAACGTGAATGTTTTTCACTTAAATCATGCTCCCTTTTGACGTGTATGGATAACTTCATATGGGAATGGATATCGCCATAATTATCAATAAAAACAGAAAAATATGTACTTTATTTTGGCTGACTACACGTACTCACATACTACATTCCACGATAATGTTTTTTTTACCAGGTCGATATATTGACTCGACTCAATAAACTTTGAGATATAGCTTATAAGAGAGCTGATAGTACAATTCACTCAGACAGGGAAAATAGAAATGAGAGCGTGCTCTTGAAAACGTGTACCAAATATAAATGGATGAATGAATGGGCAAAAATTAACGTGAATGAGTAATGACAGGCGTCTCGTTGCACTCAAGGAATGCAACCTTTTTTTCATATTTTTTCCTCGGACAGTAATACACAATATGCACGAAATGGGGCTTACATCATCGCTCAATTTTCATACAGAAGAAGAATATGAAATGAAATGATTAGGAAAGAAAAGGCATTAAATTAGAGTTATATGAATGAAAAGCGACATCATTATTCGGAGAGTGAATGCAAAAGAAAATAACATTTTTTTGTGAAATGCGGAAGCCTTTGCATAATGTAGGGAAATAGGTATAGCGGAGAAAAGTGAAGAAAAAAAGTTGGAACTTACGCTGAGAACTACATCTCCGGATAATGTTCTCCAGAAATGTGTTCTGTGGTGCGACTAATCCTCTCCGTCCTCCCGGCATGATTATTTACAATGAGATGCTGATTTTGTATTACGACAAACTTAGAATAGTTTAGCTGATGTGATGTTGATGACGCGAAAAGAAAGAAAAGTCTTTTTTTTACCTTCCCTTTTCTTTCTGTTTAGTTTAAAAGCTACCGAAAAGGGAATTTACAACACACGCACTGGGTCCTATACACACTTTTTTTCTGTGCAGAAAAACTACTTTACACAGAAAAATCAAAATTCATTCGAGAATAGAAAGAAAAGTTCAATGTGGCAAGTTTTTAAAGAAACGTTTTTCTTAACAACTTCTTATATATATTATGTAAGGTCACGGACGTGGAAAATAGAATTATCGTGCTAATTTTTTTCTTTTAAATATGTAGTGACGTAGTATAATTCCTGTACATACAAAAAGGGAGAGATTTTTTTTTGTATACCAAAGACGTATTCACAACATTTTTTTGTAAGCAGCTTTTGATGAAAAAAGGTAAATCTCCATTTCTGTTTAGCTAATATTTTTTATTCGTTAGACTACAAGAAACATTAATATTTTAAGATGTACTTAAACTATTTTTTAGCTGTAATCTGCGACACTTTTTTTCTCTCCCAAACTAGTGATATTTTGTATAATTGTGATAGAAAAAGAGTTCCGAGCTTGAAGCTGTATTTTTTTTATATAAGTAAGCACATTCCCTTTTTCTAGTGGAAACCACGTCACGTCAAACTCTTAAACTCGATATATGTATTTTTACGCGTAAACGTTCTTCTCCGTTCCTGATTATTTGTACATTATTAGCAACAACCTCTTCACACTGCGTTTTTTGGATTTGAAAATAAAAATTATTTTTTGGAGCAGGTGTGAATGAATACGCTCACCTCACAACTTTTTCCCCATTTTCACTAGGGATGAAGCAGAGTGTAGAATTTTGATTAAGTGATCGCCAAAAAATTGGAAAAGATATATAGTAAACTGCAAACTGCAACTTCCTCCAGAGCAATTTTAGTTACAGGGAGGTAAGTTTGCGATGCAGTTGCCCGAAAATCGAATCAGCTCCGTCCTATAATCTCATACCATGACGGGAAACCGCACATAATCATATAAAAGAGGAGCATGGAATCGACGGCTGAATGGGAAATGACTCGTTTTTCCAATCAGTTCATTTTTATACGTAAAAAGTGTGTGCTTGTGGAAAAGTGTCTTGAGAACGAGTTCACTTTCTGGTGTGGGTAATCTTCCAGGTGGTAACAGTATAAGTAGAGGAAGGAGCAGCGATGGAATTTTCGCTACGAGACCCCTCCTTAATATTTCTTATTATTGTAGAGTGAAGTGATCATCATTTTTATAAGGAGGAGCACTACACGCCAGGAGCATGTGGGATTAACGAATGTAATCATATAGGCTTAACTGGTCTCTGTCTGTCTGGTATCACCGTTTGTCAGCAGAATGAAGTCATTTTGTCACTGTAATTACACTTGGCGTAGCTAGTTGCACCATCGTCACCATCACCAAGCACATCATCTAAATCAACTGAGAAGAAGGCAAAGGGCGGGGAGTCGTACTCACTAGGAGCTGGAGCTAGGAGGAGATCATGTACAGCTTTCAGTTCGTTCTCACAGCCATTACTGCCCCAGCGTTTGTCGCTGTAATGAGAAATTCGCTGTAGAAGTTCATCTTGAGAATTATTACGATTACTCAACTCCAGCGTATCCACCAACGTATTCTCACTTGGGAAGGAGTTGCCGTTTAATTGCATGATTAAATATCCCTTCTGGCTGTAATCTAACTGGTGATGGTGGTGGGAATGATGATGTACCTTTCTCGTTAGAGCACACATGATCTTCATCTTTTTTTAAAGTTTCCAGCTTCAGTAATGTAGCTGTAATCCCGTCACCACAATCATATCATATAAGTATAATCATCATCAAGGCTAATGTTATGGATTTTGAGGAAGCACTTTACACTTTACACTGAAAATTGTCCATTTGTATCTAGCACTCTCGCATGAGTTACCGTCATCATCATCATCTCACATGAGCAATCACACATATGCTTGGGGCTTTCCCTCTTGATGAGGAGCATACGTGAAGCAGCGAAAAAACGTTTATTTTTTTCTCAGAAGTAGCGAAAACTTTCACTCTAAACTCTGTGGCGGTAACACACACATCACATTACAGTTTTGATATTCCCGCTGAGAAGGAAGAGAAAATACGTTTGGCTCACTTCAACTTATCCGGTATAAGGGACTGACGCAAAGGGCCGGAAAAAAATATTATGGGAGACCTGCTAGCAATTCCTACACTAAAATTAATTCCGGTTCTTGCAGTCTCTGATTATTGGCATGTAGCTTGCGGAGAGATTCTAGTCGTCTTCGGTACAGCAACTGCCAAGATGACTGTATGGTGACACTATAACGGAAGAAAACGCAAAAAATTATTAAATCGGCCAAATCAGTGTGAAAAAATTCGTAACAGGATTTTTCTTGCTATATCTACTCCTATTGCCATCATCATCAGCACCGCTCACCGCTTCCTGATAAAATATGGTATACTTATTGCTTTTTATTTCTGCAGGGGAAAGGGGAATGGTCACTTATCCTTTTCCGATTGGATTTCGGTATTTCTCAAGGAAAAAAATTATTAACATATTTTACGAATTATTTGATGGCCCGTGAAAAAAAAAATTTCTCAGAGAGTAACTTGTGACTTTTCAACCGTGGTATGGATTTTTTGCTTAGGATGTGGAAAAAGTCAAATTCCAATTTCAATTTCGTGATCGCCCATCATCAAAAATGATCGCGGATTGCTCCGTTTCTAGCTTTTTTTATGCTTTAGGGGCTGATGATGTTGCAATATTTATGTGTGAGAAATACGATATTACTTTTCACTCCCTCGTTCTTGACTTTCTCTCTTTCTGATAAAAATTGGGGGCAACAGCGGAAGAAAATTTTATTTATATTTTTTCAAGAATTCTGAAACTAGAGTGGGTAGAAGGAATCAATTTCCTTTGGCTTTCTCTCCGTAGCAATAACAATAATAATAGGAGTGTGTATATTGCTACGAGTGCGGAGCGTTTTTTTCTCCTACACTCGCTGGGAACGGAGGAGAGCCGTCACCATGTTATTACTGATAATCTTTTTGATCACCCTGAAGTTGTCTGAGTTCGAATGGAATATTGCTGGGAACCGTACAATAACAGTAATAAGTTTGAAGAGGACGCGAAGATGAAGAAGTAGTGCTTACAGCGGTGTCGTCGTTCCTGTCATCCGTGATCGTGATATTCCATTTTATTTTTTTGGGTTGAGGAGCAGCACCATGATTGCTATTATAATAATGATGGAGACTAGTAATGAGAAAAAATAAGGTCGATACTCTTTCCAGTAGCAACAACGAAGGAGTTTGAGAGGACACTTGTTTCCTGGCAAGAAGAAAATTGATACTACTTCTGAGAGGCTGCTGGTTCTGGTTGGAAAGCGGGGGCTTGACTTTGCAGTTAGTTAGAATTTCTTGGGTTTTTTCACTACTATAACTACTGGAGTAATAATTATTACTGGAACTACCACTACCACAACTGATCACAAAGCTACTGCTGCGGGGTTCGCTCCTAATGTTAATTTTACCATTGCCAATACTTTCCGCACACTCGTGTTCCAGATGGAGAGACGCCGAGCACAAGAGACACACGTACAGTAATGCTGAGTAAGACACCGTCGAAGATGATGAGAGCTGCTGTAATAAATTCTTGTGAATGGATTGCATCCCGAGAAGATCTGATAAAAAAATTTATTATTTTTTTGCTCTTCGGTGTACAACGTGTAGGTGCTTAGGTGTAGAGAAGAAAGGTGCGATTCTAATGATTAGAAACTTTCTCTTCGCTCACTCCAATAAACTTCATATAGAAAAAAAATCGTTTTCTGTAATTATGTATATAAAAGAATTTTCCTATACTTTTTTTACCCCGTTTATACTCGACTAATATTTTTTATATATTTTTTATGTTATGGTTGCGCCATCATCCTTTTCAGCTCTCAGCAATGAAATGGCCACCCAAATCGTGAATGGTCATTGACGTCCCACCCTTTAGTTTACAGCTAGTACCACAAGTCATCTTTACCTTCATTTTTCATCACTTTCTCCTCTAGAAAAAACGGAAAGAAAGCACTTGTTTGTTCACACACAAACCTACTCACACGTTTTTGTTCATATCGGTCCACTTGTTAGGAGGAGACGTTCCGAGAAGAAAGAGAAATGAAAGACCTATCGTCTATTTTTTCCCATCACTGGTTATTGCAACAGCTCCACCTTTTTTTCTTACATTTTTTATGACGGTCGAAAAAAAAATATCAAAGATTGTAAAAAGGGGAAAAAATGACTAAGAACAGAGCTGGAGACTCTACTCTCTCTTCTCAGTTTGGTATTCTACAACACTTGTACATAACCACCCTCTTCTTCCTTTTCTTTTCTAACTTTTTTACTACGGTTTTACAGCGTTTTTTCCTCTTTTCCCGTCTTGCTGTAAGGATACTTATTTCTGCCTCTTTGTAGTTTGCACAAGTCCTGTGGATTCTCTCCAGACAGGTTCACTTTTTTCGGATTTAGGATGTTACTCAAAAAAAAAGTTGCTCGAAGGTGATGGTGCTAAGACCGTATGTACTTATGTCCATTCCAAGGTAATTCAAGTCTTTCGATGGAATTCAATTTGCTGATGTGGCCTTTTCTTCTATTTTTTCTAACACAACAAATGATGCTCTCCTTCTTCCTTTGAAGTAGATTTTTTTTTGTATTCGAGCGCTGATGCTGATGTCCGCCTCACTGTGTTCTTTTCCTTACTCCGTCTTGCAAAACTTTTGTCCTTTGGCCACAAAACTTATTGCAACATCCTACACACATTTGTATTTAGAAATTGGACAAATAATGTCAGTCCTGATGAAAAAAAAGCACAACTCTAGTAAAAGTCTACAACTCGCAATTATAGTCCTACACTCTCACAGAAATATAATAAGAAAAAAAAATTGTTCACAGTTTTTTATGTATATTTTGCTCTCTATCCAATTGTCTAAAGACGGAGAACTTGTTAAATTCGTTTGGAGCAGAACACTCCCAGAGCTTCGATTGCTTTCCCAGCGTAGTTCGTGACTCGCTTGAACTTTACGCACAAAAAAAACGGAGAAAATCGTTCGAGAGTTAGTTCCAAAGTGTGCACAATGGCTAATAGAGTCGGAGCGTTTGCATCACTTCCCCTTTAATGACAGATGACGCAAGGTCGGAAAGCTATTCCCCACTGTCCGTATTTTCCTCTTGGTGTCACTCTGAAACAGAAGAGAAAAAAACTGGTAATAGAATAATATAAGGTAATGCGAGCTTGTTATGTGCGTTAAAGGCATCTTTTGCTATCATCCAGCACTGCTCGGATAAATGTAAGACATGTCCGAAAACGACACATTTCCTTTTTGGATGTGTATTGCGTGTAGAAATTCCTTAGTGAAGGAGGGAAAAGGGTGCAACGGCTTGGATTGATAAGTGCTCTGGATGGGATACTTTTGGAACAGGGAGAAGGAAACAGCTTCTTGCTTTTTTCGCTACTGTCTTATTTCTGTGAAGCCGTCTTGCTCGCTTACTTTCGCCTGGATAAGTGCCGTTTGCCTTTTCAGGGCAGCGAAAAAAACGATAGGGAAGGTAAAGCCCTCTTGGCTAAATTTCGAATTGTATCAAAATAGCTTTACAAATTGAATTTTTTTTATCAAATACTTTTCCCCCTTGCCATGTAGATTGAGAAAAGGAAGAAGGAAAAGTGTGGTAGCTGCCGCCAATGCCAACGCTTCCCGCAACTACTGTTTTTAAAGATTTAATGTTGTTTAGCCACTCCTATCCATTATTCCGGCGCTGTACTAGAAGCTCTCCCTACAAAAACGGGAGTCGGATCACAAACCTTCAACAGCATATGATGATGATGATTGATGTACTGGAGAAAGTTGGTGAGCTCCGCCTGGAAAATATTTTTTTTGTGAAGTGTGTGCAAGCTCATGAAAATTATCCTAATGAAAAAATGATACTCTTGAGAGAAAAAAAATTCTGGAGAAGAGTGCTATTAATCTGGGTTAGTCTTAAATTTCAAAGAAATTCCTGTACAACTTTTTTTTCCAGCTTGTACTCGCCTTTCACGTCAAGCAAAGAATTTTGTCGCCAGCTTTTTAAATGAGTGCAAAGTGTGCTTTAATGTGATACTCGTATCCGGTACCATTTTTAACAAGATGAAAACAGCTGCTATGCTGACTGGTGATAAGCCATTGTGTGATCTGATATGTGAAGGTATGTGCAGCAAAAAAAAAATTTCGGGATTCTCTTTTCAACAAACATTTGATCTTTTTTTGAAAACATTGTGGTGGAAAGGAGACAAAGTGCAATATCGAATTACTTTCCAAAAAAAAAACTTTCCCCCTTTTTTTCTCTACTCTAGGCTCATGTACGTAAACTGCTCTTGTGTCAACTTCCCTTTCCAGAATTTTTTTCCATGGGCAGGAATGATTCACTTTCACTTGGGGAATACACTTATACCTTGATTTAAAATTCTGACTGACCACACCAAAACTTTTCGAATGTATTTCCAAAACCACTTTTTTCTCCTTTTTCCCCTGATCACATGTTATTTTTTCCTTGCTTCCTTATATTTCCACATTTCTACTGAGAGCAGTGAACAAAAACTTTGGCTGTGTGAGTGAGTAAAATTCCTCGCTTTCACCAGTTTTTTAGCCACTTTCTCTTCCTCGCAATAATCATTTTCTTCAACGAGCTTCAGCCTAAAAGATTCTCACAAACAGAAAAAGAAGACTCCTACCTGTCGCCGTTTACCGAGCATCGTTGTTTTTTCCTGTTTTTTTTCTTCCTGCTCAACTAATCGACCAAGATAGACACTTGACTACGATTGACTCAAACTGCACAAACTCCTATTTTTTTCTTGGTATGTGTGTGCATCTACTGCTAAGAAGCAAATTGAGGAGGAAACTCTATCCCGAAAAAAAAATTATCTGTGGATGTAGATGTTCCCATTTCTATTGTTGGAGCAATTTTCTCGCATTCTTCAACCGATCGCGTATCTGGTTGCAAGAAGCCTGCAGTGTGTAGTAATGGCTTGGTCATTTCCCCTTTCCCTTTCCTTACTTTTCATGGCTTTACTTTGTTAAAAGTTTACATGGCTGGAGAACAATGAATGTTAATAAAAAACGGTTCAGCTTGTACTCTGGCAATAGGCTTAAAATCTATATATATTTTATGTGCACGCCGGACTGTCTGATCCATTTTTGTAGTACGAGCGGGTGTGGAAAAGAAGAGGCGGCAGCGGCGTGTTGTTGCAATCCCACTTATACTCCTAATCACAGTAAAAAGATAAGTAAAAAAGGTCTCCTTTGAAACAGGAGTAAAAGGGAAAATTCGGAGCGAAAGACGATGAGAAAGAACAATCGGCAATAGAAAAAAGAAAGAAAGCGAAAGAGCTTTAAGAAGTAAAACAAAGTTCCTTCCCAAAAGGCTTCTAGTTTTCTTTTACTTTCCCATCTAGCGCTATTTTTAAATGAGGATATACACCACTTTAGTGAAAAAGCCTAGTTTTCAGCAAGCCATTTTTACTGCGCCGCACAGCCACATGTAATAATAGGTAACTGCAGCTGCAGAAACTAGAATACGCAATTTTTGTGTGGCTTATTTCTACTATTCAACCTTTAACCGACGAATGCGAATGGATCTGGAATGCAAATACTCGTGAATATGAACACACACATTAACTCAACGGAGTTACAGAAATATCGGAAGAAGCGTGTGCGGTTTGTTCCTATTTTTTTTAAAAGAAAAAAGTCCGGTATCAAAGGCATCAAAGTAAATACCACACTTTCTTTCTCCAGGCTCGCAAAAAGAGTGCTGGAAGAGGAAAAAATTAGCGGAAAGAAGTCGCAGTCGGTGTGTTTTGTACATTATTAGCTATAGACTAGGATACTAATATGCTTACAGATTCCCTTGATAGTTGTATATCCACTTGTTTGGTGATACGTATCGTCTTCCCCGTTCAAAGCTTAATATTAGCTCTTTTATTTGGAAAGAAATACTTTTTTTCTGTTCCTGTTATCGCCTCTTCTCCGGCGAGTAGCAAGAAACAAAAAATATATAAATCCGGTTTCTCTTTTTTCTTCTTTGTACCACACTGCTGTGGGATGTGTATCTGTTTTGGTATTAAAAGGGTACAATTAAACGAACAGAAGTTTTTTTTAACGACAGCACTTTTTCTCTCCTCTGACAAAACACCGTCGATTCGCAAAAACAAAATATTGAGTTATCTTTATAGCGGCAACTTTAGACGCGTTGTTGCCGACAAGACTCCTAAATACGTGCGGATACGGAGCAAAAAGAGACACGCAGATGATGGGTACCTCAAGTGTCCCACGGTTGGAACGAGACTGACTAGCAAACGCCAATGATCATATAGAAAGGGCGAAAAAGGGGTTTTGCAACTAACACAAAAATCTTTTTTTTTTGCTTTCTCTCTCTTGTGCGCTCCGCATATACCCTGTTCCAGCTTTTGCCGTTGCCGTTGCTTATTTTCTCCCTTTTCTCTCTTCCACATTCTCCAGTACCCTGTTCCAGGCTTTCGTATACTTTCGTTACTTTTTAGTGAGTTGTTGCTGGTACATTTTCAAACGTTTGCTTTCTCAGTTGTGTATGGTGATGAAGACGGTACCGCTTTTTTAGACTTTTGCCTTGGGTATGCCTACCCACTTAAGTGTGTATGCCTGCCCATATGTGGAGGAA
Organism: Acrocyrtus sp. NNG-2020; assembly: GCA_027744115.1. Classification (NCBI taxonomy): domain Eukaryota; kingdom Metazoa; phylum Arthropoda; class Collembola; order Entomobryomorpha; family Entomobryidae; genus Acrocyrtus; species Acrocyrtus sp. NNG-2020. The sequence goes on along the minus strand of JAHZND010000768.1, from coordinate 39,478 downwards.
AGTGAACAAGAGGAAGAGGAGAGAGAGGACTCACTCGACACGCTATAAATATGTGAGTTGGTTTGGATGGAATCCTATTAGATATGATTTTGTTAGGGTACTCTAGCAGAAAAGGCGGCTAGCTTAGAAAACTGTGTGTGCACACACACACATTCATAATGTGCAGAGCTCGGATGCATGCGAACGAAAAAAAAAATGTATTATTGCTAAAATTGTGTTGCATACTTATGTAAAGAACCGTTTCGTAAAATGGATACATATTTTATATAATATACACGAGTGAAGTAATGATAATAACAATAGTTCTCAGCCTTTGCTCCATATTATATCCAGTGGGGAAAAAAATGTATAATATTTTTTGTACGTACGGTGCACACATGGAGAAAGCATGCAATGCATTCATGGTAGCTTACTTTTTTTACACCACTTGTTTTCATGAATATATACTTATTTATAGATGGAATGAAAAAAAGGCCCTTTTCCCAATGCAGAGTGGTTTTGACGAAGCACTATATACGTGTGTGTGTATTTTTTTCGGCGAGTGCGGTAGCAGTTGTGAGGAACACTTCTGGATTTATATACATTATGTGTATATTATTTTGCATGGGGTTTGTGTGGAAGGGGAAGTGAGCCAAAAGCCCTGAAAAAAAAAATAAAGGGATAGACAGCTTGGGAGAAAAAAGGAGGCATTGCTCTGCTGGTTTGTTTAGCTGGCTGCATTACATTTTTTTCGAGTAGGTACTTGCACATTGTAAATTTCACTTGCTCGCATTAGTCGATTTGTTGGAACTTGCTCAAAGATATTTTATACTTAATATGGCCCTCCATTTTCTCCCTCACTCACTTCGCTTCAGTCATCCATGCCGAATTGTTGTAGGAGTAAAATGGCATTTCCTCATAGTTGCATAGGGGAAAGTGGCGAAGAGAAAAAAAACTTTCTCGACACATTTTTTTTCTCCTCCCGACAAGAACTATTCGAAAAATGTACGTGTGCATGCAATATGGGTAGTGCCAGTGAACTACCATCACACACTCATCATGATGAGCTTCGCATTGATCACAATAAAAAAATACCTACGTTCCATAATACACTACACAAAAGTACGGGACCTGCAACGCGAAAATGCGAAAAAAATATATACGCTATATATAATGTGTTTTTTTTCCTGGTATCTCTTTTTTTCTTACAATCAGTTAGAACTACTACAGAGCAGCCAAGGAGCTAAACATTAGTCTGTGAAGGTGTGAGGGCAACGGCAGCATTGGAATTTAGAAATGAGCATATATTTTTTTTTCTTCCTACCTTTCGCTATTTTTTCCCACTATTTCCACTGCCACTGCCAATACCATCGGCGTAAGTTGCTGTTTACTAACTACCATCACACACTCATCATGATGAGCTTCGCATTGATCACAATAAAAAAAATACCTACGTTCCATAATACACTACACAAAAGTACGGGACCTGCAACGCGAAAATGCGAAAAAAATATATACGCTATATTATGTGCTTTTTTTCCTGGTATCTCTTTTTTTTCTTACAATCAGTTAGAGCTACTAAAGAGCAGCCAAGGAGCTAAACATTAGTCTGAGAAGGTGTGAGGGCAACGGCAGCATTGGAATTTAGAAATGAGCATATATTTTTTTTCTTCCTACCTTTCGCTATTTTTTCCCACTATTTCCACTGCCACTGCCAATACCATCGGCGTAAGTTGCTGTTTACGATTCGTTTTTTTTTTGTACTTTGGCCTAGCCACTCACTCTCCCCAAAACACATTCAGAACCTATGCATGGCTGAGTTTAATCGCTTATAATAGTGCATTGGGAAAGGAATGCTTTCTGCGGGCAGATATGTGCGTGTTTCCTTCGCTATCTGATGGCACTACAATAACGATACAGAGTGATACGACGAAAGACAAGAAGTGGTTACTGTTGAATAACACTAAACCACAGTCGGCTCAGTTACTGTGGCTCTCAAAAAAAAATACTCACTAGACTCCAGTCTGCAGTGCACATAGTACATATACTAAAAAAACTCTTTGCTTTTTTTCCCTTCCAACATCCACCAGCGCTCTTCCACATTTTTTTTTCTTCCTCGCAAAACTGGCAAAACATTATTTTTTTCCTCCTTTCCCTTGTAATACGAGCCAGATCGAAAAGTGCTAGCTCCGACAAAGGGGAAAATTGTACAGGAGTATTGTACGGAATCAGTGTATTTTGCAGTGAGCAGAGTCATTGTTCACTTCATGTGTAATATCACATACTTTTCTCTCATATTGGCTGTGACATGTGTGCTCGGAGAGGAGCACAAAACACTACAGCGGAGTGAAATAGAGCTCAACAATCCAATAATATCTAAAGCTAGTGGAAGGAGAAAGACAGAGAACAAAATATCAGAGGAAAGGGCCCGCTTAGCATCCTTTCATCATCGTCGTCGTCATCAATAACATCTTCATACTATTATTATTGTTTTCCCCTCTACCAGTCAGAGCCGCTGCCACCGCCGCCACCACCACCAAAACTACAATTTCCTTCCAGAGGAGAGAGACTATCAGGCGAAAATCTAAACTCACTACATTCAGCTATTATTTTTGGCATGAGTTAGTTGCAAACCGTGCAGTTTTTTGGGTTGTGCCTATGCCTGGGTGCTACTATTCCCCCGGTTTCTGCGGAGGACGGAAAAACAAAACCACGGCTACTATTACACTTTTCGATTGCATAACTCACTTCAATTCCAGCTCGGAAGCGTTACATATATCCTACCATAAATTTCTACACCGTATTGCAAAATGCAGATTGCTACTCTTCCAGCCTGTAAAACGTACAAAATATATTTTGTAGCGTGTGGTGGCAGTAGTGGCTTCGCAGTAAATTTCTGCTAATATTGTTTATTTATTTTATACAACGAAAGCTTTAAGCATGTGATAAGAAAAGCTTCTCTAAAGCTAGAGTATGTCTTTTGTGCTGGGCCAAAATCCTCAAAATATAAAAAAATATAAAATAGTTTGCTGGCGAATGGGAATGAGAATGAGCGGAGGAATGAGGAGCACCGAAATGATTTACGGAACAAATGAAATCTTGCTAAAATCCGGTTAGCAAATCAGTTTGCAAAAAAAAACTCTGTTTCCTTCCTCTTCCCCTCGAAAATTTTGTGAATTAGATGAAACAACATGCATTATATTTTGCCTCGCTTTCATGACTATTACTGAAAGGAAGGAGGACGGACAAAGACGCATTGTGAGCGTCCTTTTACAATCATACAAATTTCACGAAATGTTTGAATGCTCTGTCAACTCCATTGTCCAATTACAATTGCCTGTTTTACTACTAATGCTATTTGAGGTTAAGCAGTCATGCCATTCCAAAAATACGCTCATTGTTACTCCGTCACACTGCTCAGCTCTCTACAGCTGGAGAGAAGGAAAACTGTGTGCACTCGGCAAATACACACATTTTGAATTATATAAACCGAAGCATTTATTATTGTATTATGGAAGTCGTAGTCATTTTCAAGTGGGTAATGTATTTCAGTTTCCAGTCTTTTTCTCTCCACCATCATCACCACCACGAGCCCCATCCACATCAGCACCATTACGCTGGTACCAGCAGCAGCAAACGAGTCTCCAGTCATTCCAGGACTGCTTTTTCCTAGACGTGGCTTTTCCACAATCTATTGAGCTTGATGCTGGTGCACCTGTTATCATGAAATAATAGTCGCACTCTGCCTGGATCAGTTACAATATTTTTTTTTAAAGTAGGCACAATGATGACGATAGCGATGACGATCGTGGTATGCTACTGGTGGTGGTTTGGCAAGTAGCAAGTGCCTTAGCGAATACCAGGAAGCAAAAAATATCTATATATATGTATAGCAGCTCTCAGCTCCACTATCATCATCGGAAATATTACTTCTAACTACAACTGGCGGCAATGTGGCAGCCCTGTAACAATTTTATTTTGAGGGGGATTGCACAGAGCAGTCTGAAAAAAACGGGATTTCCCTTTTTTCCACACAATAGGACCATTTGTGCTGAGCACTCCAGAGTCCAGTTAGAAATGATCCTTGTATGTATGCCCCTTGGTCGTTGTTCTTCTCTCAAGTGAAAGTCCTCCTATTTCTGACAATGAAGTAGAACAAAAAAGGACAAGTCTCCGAGAATTCAGAAACATCATGCTGCAATCATAAGAGTATCCATGGAGTACAGCAGTGAATGGCGGTTGATGCTGCTGTTGGTTGTGGAGATAGCGTGTGGACAGAAAGAAAACAAGGCACTAGGCACTAGTATTGCCTCCGTCTGTACGCCTTTCTCCTTCTGGGCTCCTTGCTGGTTTAGCTGGAATGCAGACTGAGGGAAAGCAGAGAAAGTAGGGAGACGAGAGCTCACAGAGTAAGAAAGAACAGCGATCAAACCGAGCAACCAGACTGCAACTGTGTAAGCATTTCAGGTTTCAAAAAGGTTGACCTGCGCTCTTCTCTCGCCCATCGCCAAAAAAAGGACGAAATAAAGAAAAGGGAGATATTATGGAGATAGAAACTACGAACAAAGTTTTTTAGTGCAATGACGACAACACGGAAAGGGCTACGTATGATAGGACTACTATAGCGGTGGAAGACGAACAAAAACTTTTCCTTCTTCTAGACTAACAATAAGTTCATGCCAGCCAGTCAGCCAGCCAGCATCATCATCATCATCATCGCCATCATCATATGATGATGATCAGTGCTACAGAATAGTCCTACATACTCCGACGTTCCTACGTACCAGCCCTGCTGAGTAAACTCAGGGAAAAGAAGAAAGTGCCGGAGTTACTCTCCAAAAACTTGTGCGAGCCTCTACTCTAGCTGCTATTACTCGAGCAAGAAGTGTACGTCCCTTTATTTTTCCTATTTATGGAGCGTACTATAACACAACTAACTACGTACCTTTCTTCCCCTTTCCCTACTCAACTTTTTTCCAAACCGTCTACCATCCACGCTGGAGCGATATGTCTACCCTTTTAGCTCACCCTTTTTTATACCGGGCCTTTTTTCCTCTTTCCAAGTCGTCTCGTGGAGTGGCGAGAAGAGCAAAAAAAGTAGGAAATGCTGTGCACCTAATTCACCACCGCCACTACCACCACTACCTATACAACATACTAGGATCTTTTTTTGCTCCTTTTCCCTTCAGAAATTCTCACACATATTTATAACTAGCAGTAACTTTCAACTTTTTTTTTGTTTAAATGTAAAGGTAGAAAGTGGAAGAGGTTGGAGCTGGAGCTGGAGTGAGAAAGTAATGCAGTGTGCACTGGTGAGAAGCTCTAACCTTTTTATAAGGTGATAACCATATAAGACTTATCAGCATTCGTATTGTGTTCCTGTTTCCTGAACCCAATTCTCCTCTCCAAGAAAAAAAAGAGAGCACGAGAGAAAGGAGAAAGCAGCAGAGGAGCGCTTATTGCAACACATCCACTTTTTCTCGCACTCACACAGTGACCGTAGTAAAAAAAGGACTATGCCACAATAGTAAATCGTCGTAGTAGTAGCAATTGCACTTTTCCAGAGGAAGAACCATTATATGTAGCTGCTTTGAGGAATATGAGCAGTCAGAAAAAAAAGTTTTCTCTTCTTATTTATGTACTTTATATAAGTTATTTTGCATGCATATTTCCCCTCCGTCATATTATATTATTATAAGGCTTCACTACTACTTTCAGCTTATTATTATTACTGTAGCAAAGTCATACAGCTTCACGGTATATAAACATGGGAAGCGGAAGAGATATTCATACTTAGGCAATTTTCCTATGATATGCTCTCATCGTCAGCTCCTTTTTCTTTCCTCTCGTCTTCTACAATTTTTTTCAAGCAGACTGTTATGATGACAAAAAACCTACTTCTCTGTGGGAGAGAAAAGTAGAAACTGAGTGAGTAAAGTGATGCAAACAAAGTACGTTTACTCATGTAAAAGTATACAAAAAAAGAGTTTTCTCTTCGAAGCCTCTAAGTAAAGTATATTGTTACGGATGGAGGTTCAGGGTAGATATGCCGGATAATTTTAGTTCTTGGTTTGGAGAGAGACAGAAAGAGAAAAGAGAGAAAACAGAAAAAAAATATATTGCTTTCGGTTTGAATGACTGTTCCACCTCAGCCACACATTTTTTTTAAGTTGTGGACTTGGAAAAAGTGTAAAAATGTACATTTTTGGTGGAGTGGAGTGTGTGCTCATGGATGGCCTACATAAGTTATATGCTTTCAGGGCGCTATGTTTGTTGTGCAATTTTCTAAGTTGTTCTTTCACATTTTCTGAGTCACCTCTTATCTCTCTGTCAGTGGAGTGCATGCATCCCTCCACAGTAAACTAGATCATCATAATGATATAAGGAGGCACCCGTCAAATGATTAGAAAACCTGAGAAAGGCAAAAGCAGCAATTCTGAACAGAGCGCCTTTTCAAAAGAGAAAGTGAAAAGGCTTTAAAGCGAAAACGTAAAAAAAAGCGGAATGACATTTCAGCCCGCTGGAGCGAATCTAATGATGTATGATACAATCTATACTAATAGTTTCAAACTGTAGCCAGTGATCCGATTATAGTTATAAAGTATTGATTACATCAGGTTTGAAATCGGCTCATCCGCTCACAAGAAATTCTCTTTGGGTTGGTTGGCCAGTTCAACGGAAGTGACAAACTTAACGACTGAGATCTTACTGATATCTAAAAATGGACTTTCTTTTCCTGCACTTTTCTTCCTCCTTTGAAAAGAAAAAAAACTTGGAAAAGATTCCTGTTCCTTTAGAATCCCATTTTAGGGTGTGCTCATACGACACACTCTGCTAGTGACATACTGCTGCTTTCACTTGCTTTGTACGTAACCTGCAGCATTTTTTAATGTCTTGAGGTAGCACTGTGTAAATATTTTCTGCGTTCCTCACGCTTTTTGCGTTTTTTTCTCGTAATGAATGAAATGAGATCACTCTTCTATTCACTTTTGAGGTAATATGGCTCTCTCCTTAATTTTATCTTATTAAGCTCGTTTGCCTGCAGGGAGGACAATATTTTGGCGGATGGTACAGGAAAAACTCGTCACAATCGGGACGTCTTCTATTTATACCCAAAAAACTGTAGTAGACTGGAAAAAATTGTATGGGAAGGTAACAAGGTAATTTGATGTAATAGTTCTTAATTGCAAAGTTCGCAGTGGAGTCGCTTTTATCGTAAATGAGCCTATCAGGTTCCTCAGAATTTTATTTTTTTGAGTGCTGCAGGTCCTGCCCTTTTTCTCTGTGAACGGTAAACCTTGTTAGCGAGTTCGCTCTCCCTTCTCCTGTTTTCTCCGTTACAGTTATTATACTCGAACTGCGCCATTCCCCCATAAAGAATGTTGAAGTCACCCAAAAGGATGCGCAATCATGGTCAAGTGGAAATCCACAGTAGCGTTTGAAGTGCTGCTAGCTCTCAAGTATAATAACATAATGTACATAAAACACTTCCGAAAAAGATAGTGGATGTTGTGCCCTGTAAAAAAAAGTTTACGAAAGTTTATAAAAGGCCAGGAAAAGGCAAACGGAAGAGCACAAACTTGCAGCTATTGCGTGAGGAGCAGTGCGCTTTTCTCCTAGACGTACATTTTTTCCACTCTTGCTCCTGACGTTTCCCATCATCAAATCACTGTTAATAGGATTATCACTAATTAGGGTGGATTCCAGACAAGCACTTACTTTAAACTTCATTTCTATCTGTGCAAGCAGCTAAAAAGAAAACTTTATGCCGTATGCTTTTATATTTATTTATGAATAGGAAGCTGGAGCTATACCAAACCCTCTCTCCGTCCGATTATATCGCTGACATTGACAAAGCGTATTCTTCAAACTTTTCTGTTAAATGCTTCCTCCTCACACAGAAAATTATTTAATCTCTGCTTTCCATCTTGGAACCAGGGCCTGAGTCAGACTGACCCAAATCTCATTTTCTTTCCCATTTGAAACATAATTATTTAGGATGGAGTGCTGCAATAGGCATATATAAAATTTATTACAGTCGTTCACGCAAAAGATTACTTAGAATGGTAAAGAGGGAAAGTAGAAGAACATGAAAAAAATTACGGTCATTTTTTTGAGAAATTAGTGCACCACACCGCGACATGGCCCAATGACCTGATTTAATTTGTTAGTGTAATTTATACACAGCTTGGGTGAAATGTGAAATTCAGATTCAGAGTGTGCAAGTGTTGCTCTCTGAAACTCGTACAAGCCGGAGAAAGTGCTACGGTAGATGTTATCATAAAATCACATTTTAAACGGGTACATACCCACGGAAATCGACCAACAGCCGTACAGCCGCAATTAACAACGCACGACGCAGTTCATAAAAAGTTTAATTTATGAATTATCATGAGCGATATAGTCTGGCGAGGATCCCAGTGAGGAAATTGAAGTTCAAAATGGGCATGAAAGAAAACGCAATGCATATGAAATTTTAGTTAAGAGATCGGCTCTTCCTGTTTACCACAAGAGTACGTTGGCGTCGATAAGAATGACGAAGGAGGAGAATTAAAGAAGGAGAAAGTGGAAAACACCGAAAACACTCCGGTTGGAAAATAAATGTGCTCGACTTACAATAGGGCGAAAGTATGCCGTATTGGTTTTTAGATTCAACTGCCGACCTGCCAACTCATAGTGATGTTGGGTGCTTCACTCGCACCCACCATTTAGGTAAGTGCGCGATATACAAAGAATTTGCATGATGAATCGACGAAAGTTCAAAAGTACAATAGCTTAATGCTTTGCTCTGAAATCGCTAACTTCACAAACAACTTTTTCTGATGCCGCAATGCTACTATAACGAAAAATGTAAGACGAAAGAGTAGGTCAGACAGACCTGCTAGTTTAAGTTGGTCGAGTAAAACCATTCTTTTCCGTCTTTCCTTCCGTTTTACAAGCCTTGCATAGCAGTGCTCCCTCAGTCCATAGCCATTTTTGATGAAGAAGCTCAAGTGGTAGTTGGCTGGAATGCTGGATACCACTTGCGAGCACCACCGTCACTACTTCAGCTTGGCAGCTTGAGTATCAAGTAATGCCGTTGACGGGATGTAATCAATCTCAACACCAACTGGGAAGTGAACTAACATGAGTAAAGTGCACATTGGGAACGCGCCTTACGTACGGAAGGAAGCAAGTGCAAAAGTTATGGTTATATAGCAGAGCATTTTTTGTACATCAATGCTCCAAAATCTACCACCAAAAATGCACAGCTAAATTTAATATGTAGTTGTAGAAGCAATTTTTCCATGCACTCTAATTTTTCGTTCATTATTTCCCTTGTTACGTTGATTGACTCCACAACCCAGCTCTGGTACTTGAAGCCCACTCACTCAAACAGATTTTGGCAAAAATGTTACTCGCAATCTTGCAAACACAAAAAAGAAGCTACGCAGCATAATTCCAATATTGGTTTCTTTTGGTTTGGATAGTTTTCTCAGAATAAATTATTTAATTACGAAGTGAAAAATTACAGTGGAAATCTAATATTAAAGAATATCTTTGGCATAATTCAATTACAAAGCTAATCGTCAGTTAATACTACTTCACTTTCATTTTTTGGTACTAAAATCATTATTGTTGTATAGTTTGCTTCTCCACTAGTCGTCGGAACATCCCGTCCTCAATTGCCATTAATTCTTGATATGGACCAACTTCAGCAAACTTTCCGTCATGAAGAACAGCTATTTTATCTAAAGAAAAAAGTTACTTCATATATCAATGGGAAACTTAACAAGTTTTTAGTTATATTTAGATGGCTGTAGTTTTTACGTTATATCTTACCTGCATTTCGGATTGTAGACAAACGATGTGCTATTGTAATTACTGTTCTGTTTTGCGCTACCCGTTCCAATGCCTCTTGTACAAGGTGCTCACTTTCTGCATCCAATGCGCTAACAAAATCAAGAATTTTATTTTTTTAAATTAGCACAACACAATGAAAAAGCTTAAGCTTAAAATAATAAATAATAAAATAATAATTATTAAAATAATAAAAGTCTTGCATTAAAATAAAAGTAAGTTACAAACCTTGTTGCTTCATCAAATAGCAGAACCTGTTCGAGATTTTTCATAGAATCAGAAATAATTTATAGTTTCTGTATTTTCTACAAGGTTGGACCATAAGCTTACCAGTTTGAGAAAATTTTATTCAAAACAACACGAACACAATAACAATCTAATTTAGACTTTTATTAATTTCCTAACTCCCTAAATGACAAGTTAATTACCTTAGGATTCTTCATGAGTGCTCTAGCAATTGCTATTCGCTGTCGCTGCAATTAAAAAAATAGTATTATTAATAATACAACCTGGTTTTTTAAAACACCATTAATCTTTAAGAAAGTAACGACAATATACCTGACCACCGGAAAGCATTATACCACGCTCACCCACCAAGGTATCGAAATATTGAGGAAATCTCATAATAAAATCGTAAGCGTTGGCTTCTCGAGCAACTTCGAATATTTGCTCATCGGAAATTGACTCCGGTTCTGTGGCACCATATAATAACAGCAAAGACCCTAACGTTGATTTTCCACTACCACTGCTCCCAACAATCGCCACAATAGTACCGGATGGAATGTCAAGGTTAACTTTGTCAAATATTAAAGCATCTGGACGAGTTGGGTAAGCGAATGAAACATTTTGAAACTGAATATTGCCTTGCATTCCACCCACAGGAATCAAGCCCCCTATGAAATAATTAAAACAAAATATTGGAAATCTTTGATATATGCAGAAATTATTTACATTTCCAAAGTACAATGAAAAATCCGATTTATATATGTAGTTGCAGTTTACCTTTGAGTGGGATAGTTGGAGTGCCATCAATTAATTCCCAAAGTCTTGTTGACGCACCAAGTCCCTTCATGACGTCCGAATAAAAAGAACTAAGACCTCCAATAGCTACACCCACATAAGCGGCATATAGTAGGAATGCGGTGAGAGTACCAACAGTTAGCGAATTTGAAGCAACCAATGACCCGCCATAAAATAAAACTGATAATATGATAAAGTTTCCACTGAGACCGGTCTACAGAAAACAGAAAGAGCTTATTAACTAATACCAATGAATGAAATTTTATAAGTTGCAAATAAATGAGGACGGTAATGAAATTAGAATTACATACCATTCCAAAGAAAATCCCACGCGCTAGAGCTTCCTTATATGAAAGATTAAGCACATCAGTGATTTTTTCGGCATACGCCTTGTTTTCCAGGCCCTCTTGTCCAAATGCACGAACAGTCCTAATATTCGAAATACGTTCTTCGGCAACTTGTGTTGCCGAAGCTAAACTATCTTGTACATTCTGAGTTACTTTCCTTACATATCTTCCATAAACCACAGCCAACCCCGCTACTGGAGGCACAACGCTCAAGCCAACCACTGCCAATTGTGGAGAAGTATAAACCTAACGCCAAGAAAACAAAGAATTCATCATACTCTACATACTCATGTATGCCAAAAAGAATTTTCTTTACATCTGCTGATTTATTCTTTTTTTTGAGGAATCGCTTACCATCATTGACACTCCCGCAAGGACCAGAAACGTTGACCTTAAGCCATCGGAGATATTCATTGTCACAGATTGGCTAACAAGAGAGGTGTCTGCTGATAGTCGATTAATTAATTCTCCAGTCTTATTCTTGTCAAAAAAGGCAACATCCTGCTTGACAATTGACGAGAATACCGATGTACGCATTTTGTTTGTTATCCGCAAACCTAAATTCAAATTCATAATAAACGATTGACGATTACTTTATTTAAAAGAATGACAGAAAATGAGAGTGATTGATAATTGCAGAAAGCAAAATATAAATACGAGTAAGCACATAAACGTAAAATCATTACAATAACCAAATTATTACCTGCAGTCTGCATTAAATATACTCGTCCAAAATTGCATAAACCTCCGATTAAAAATATTCCTAGAAGACCAAGACACACATAATCTAAATTCCGCTTGGTTTCACTTAGATCATCCCCCGTATAAATTATATCAATCACTTTTCCAAGACAAAATGGAACACTCATCGTAACCGTGCTTGAAACTACCAGGAGCAATATTGCACCTACACAAAATATTGAAAAATTGTCATTGAAAATGTTTTTAAGTAAATCATATACAATGCATAGATAATAAATAAAATGAAAGTATCACCAGTACCTGTCAACGTCAATTTTTCGCCTTTGGCTAAACCTAACAATCGAGAGATCTCTTTTCTACCCGCCTTCCGGACAACTACATTCGAATCCTTTGAATTTCCCCTTAAAGGCATGTTATTTCGAAGGTAATTAAATGTTTTGAAACTTCTTTTTCCATTAAAAACAGCCAATTGTAACCGATGACCTTCATTTTTAACTGAATTCCTTAATAAAACGCCATTTATCCTCCCCGGTATGCTTCTTGTTGCAGCATGATAATTCCTAAGACACGTATAACATGTTTGTGTCCAATAGCTTCCAGTTTGTTTCACTGGAAATTCTGTACATCTTAGCCTTGGAAATCCAGGGACTCCCTTATAGAATCCGGAAACAACCCGACCCCAGTAAGCCGACATTTTTGTAATATCATGAATCTTCGGTGCACAGTGCTGGTGCTAGCCTTGCTAAAATTCGCACAACACAGTTTTCTCTCCTTCGTCATAAGGACCTTCTGTCGTTCTAAACTATGCTGCTGATGGGTAGATTATTATTGTTATTCTGCAAACAAAAATAATTTCAATTCCATTATTACTGAGACTGACGCACAGCTAGGTGGAACAAGTCATAAATAATTCTCAAATCAGATGATGCAATAATTTTAAGCGTACCCTCACCCTCCCATGAAAAGTTTACCTCTAGGAAAAGCTGAGCATTTTTGAAAAACGTCAAGTCGAACTACAAAAAGAGCTATTCGTAAGGGAGTATAATTAATTGCACAGTTAACACTAATATACCGATTTTCCAAACAATTAGCTCAGCTGACTGCTGCTCTGATGAAATGAACTCAACAAATTCAGGCTTTGCCCTGTTCACGTGGGAGAAAGCAAGTCAGTCAGTCGGCTACCCAAGCACTTGAGTGGGAAGGGAAGAAGAACAACACAGCCCATCTGTTCAGCAGATGAAAATTGTTCGCGGCACAGAAAAAATCAGTTTGGGTAGCAGCTGCATGTCAAAATTTGAAGATGGCGCTCTCTGTATATCGTCAAGCTGGAAGGCGGATTTGAAGGCAAGGTCATGTCATGAATCATGAACAAAGGACGATCGGAGGAACAAAGATCATCGAAGTGGAAAATTTCTACTAGAATTAAATCACTAACAGAACGATTTTCTGATAGAATGCTGACCAGTTAAAAAATTAATAGGAAAAGTTCCTAATGACTAGAAGGAAATGTTAGATTGGTTTTCACTTTCGTTTTCAACTTTTCTAATATAAAATGTGTCAAACGAAGGAAGTTTTTTAAAAAAGGAATTTAAGAATTCGTTTGAGCAGTTTTTTTTTTAAAAAAGTTACTGGGCCGAGCTAAAAAAAACTTGAAATAGTGCGAGTGCGGGAGCAGTAGGTTTGCATAGGCATTTATTATCCTTTTTTTGTTATTACATGAAGTGGAAAAGAAGAAAGTAAATTATGCATGTATAGAAGAAGACTTGTAGATATTTGGGCAAGTTTTTTCCTCTCCAGGAATAAACTGGTAACTTTCCAACTCCGCCTCTTGAAAATGCAAAAATGGGGATGTTTATGTGATGTCAGGAGTGAAAAAATGCGGTGGAGTTGTAGAAAAGCTGAAAGCATGATAAGTGATGCTACGCTTTTTTTATGAGTGTTCATAGGTATTCTTATAATTTACATACATGTGCTTTCATATCACTTTTGTTGTATTTTAATGTGAAGTCAGTTGTTTATCTGTTAATTTTTTTCAAAGCCAAGAGCAAGAGCACCGAGCATGATAATGTCTGAATAAAATTTCTATGTCTAGCAAGCTAGTACAAGGACAAAGCGAATACTTTCCAGCTGGCGGGCCTAGCTATAAAAATCGTTTTGATCTGTGTAGGTCTGCGCAAATAGTGGTTGTGCAATGGACAGAGTATTTTTGATGCGTTTTGTGGGAGGTGAGGCTAATTAAATATAACAAGGGAGAGTTATTACGTTGCATTTAGAGACCTTGTCACAATGATACTAACATATTTTATGTTTTACTTGGCAAAAAAAAAGAGTTTTGGAACCTAATTAAGTCCAATTATTGGAGTGTAAGGGAATAACACTTGCGATATATGAGAACTTCATTACATAATGTTGTTCATAAACTGGAATTGCCATATGAAATAAGACAAGGTAATAAAAATTCATGATTACATAAAACAACACTACAGAACGAAAGTTCTAATGTTTTTTGATTTATATGGTTGGCTGGCTCTCAGCTTTCAACTGGAACTTAACTGTTCAAGTTACAGAGTAAATTGGTGCAACTGGTTGTGCAAATCTTTTTATTTGTTCATTACGATTGTGGCTTTCTCGTTTTTTGCAATCCGGGTATAACTCTAATTACGGAAGGGCTGGTACTAGAAATGCAGGCGGTCAAGGGCATAGATTATTTTTGTTATGTTGCCGTTCTAAAACTAAAAAGGTTACAAAAATTAAGCATTAGATATATTGCAAAATATGCCGTAAAATATCTACACAGCCAAATAATGAACATGAGCGACAAGTCACATTCAATGGAATTGACCTGTAATTTTTAGCGCAGGAATCCTTTATTTTTTTTATTTTTGTACAATATGAATGCTCTAAATTAAAAAATTGAACTTTGTACTTTTGAACATTGACTTAAGCTCTCAAAGTCTCAACAGCACGGAAAATGCTGTTGGGAATTGAAAAAGTAATTATCATGGCCATTATCAGTTCATCCAGACTTTTCTAGTTCTCAGATTTTGTTTCGGTTTTCTTGACTTTATTTCCTTAAACTGTACGCTCAGTTTTTGTAACAGAGGGTACAAAGTCTTTGTATCCCCGTTGGAAAAGTGCATAAATATTATTTTACGTATACCTACCATCGTCACATTTCCGTGCGTTTCTGTACAAACACAAAAATCTTGTTACTGTATTAAATATCAGCTCGACCATTCACTCCTAAATTTCTGAGATAAAGAGTGCACTTCAGTTTGAAGGAAAAAATGGGTTTCCCATCCAAGTTATAATAACCTACACCTTATTATTCTTATTGCTACTTAGGCATACCATTCCCAAAATTCTGTCTGTTTTGCTGTAACTTTGCGTGGTATATGCCTATGCCTATGGTTTCTGGGAGTAGGTACTCACTCGCCAACAGAGTTGTTCATATCGCTCATTTTCATGACTCTAACCCTCATCTCACTGTAATACTGGTACCCGATCACGATGAAAATAACTTGGGAAATAAACATCCGTGCATGCATGATACATGATTTTACCATGCTTCTTACTGTTAGACATCCGCGCATTCAAACTTCCTATATGAAAGGGTAAAAACAGTTGGATTCTAAAATGTTTGTAATCAAGTAATCAATCGATGGCGTAGAAAAGAAAGCAAAGACTCTTTCCAGTTTCTTTGGCTTATCTAGATTTTCTCGAAATTGTATATGGGTGCAGACTAATTAATGCTGCTTTGCAATTTTTTAAATTTATAATAATATACACACTATCTTTTCAACACAACGGACGTTGTAATTGCGTACTGCGCTGTAGTTCTCTCGTGGGAGACCAAACACAAGGACTAGTAAACAAAATAATACCTATACTATATAAGATGACGTAGCTTCAAAATTTTTTAATTAAGGCGTTAAAGTTCATTATTGTTATCCATAACAGACATTCTGTACTGGCTGGTTATTTGGAAACTTCACGCGCTCTGCTCTAACTAGTCAAGTCATGCAAATTCTACTACCTGCTAATAAATGTAAGGTTGGGAACTCACGATTATTGACTTGCATGACTTTAGCTTCAAGTAATAATATCATGTCGAATGAATGAGGTGAGGTAACTTTGAAATGCAACTAGTAGGCAGATAATTTACAAACTTAATTAAGCAAGATTAAATTATCCTATTTTAATTATTACAGGCTAAAGTATTTTACGTGGATGATGTATGAGGCGAATCAATTACATGTTTGAGATACTACCGTGCATGCTTGAGTTTCAGCAAGAGATTTGTATGTATAACCTGGACGCTGATAAAACTTCTGAATTTCGCTTATATAGGAACAATATCAGAGATGAAAAAAGTGCAATGTTTGAGAATATGAAGCACATGAAAATGGAGTGGAGCGGACTGGAATGGATCATTGTCGAGTCCGGTGTGCTCAGGAATGGCAAAGTAATGTAATGGCAAAGTTTGTAGATTTGCGGATTTCAAAATTGAATTAGTTGCACTAGTTATAATCAAATATCGCCTACCGAATTTACATACTATTTTCAATTTTTCAGCGATTTCTGCTACTATTAATCCTTTACGCTAGTGCACTACACATTTTATTGAAATTCACTCCTCACTTATATCACTATCAGTTTATGGAGAAATCACCTTCCATTATTGTTTTGACTCCTGCCCAAAGTTCGGTTTTTAGTCAGGCACGTAGGTAAAGGGTGTTGACGTAAGTAAGCATAAGTGCAAGTACATAAAGCTGACATGTGTATGTCTACAATTTTGCATAACAGCATGTGCCCACTTTTCCTTTGTTCGAGTTCAAGGATAGATAGACCGTGCTGGTGTAAAGCAGCAGAAGCTTTTAGCGGTACATACGTAAAGTGCAAAAAATCATAAGTAATTTACAACGGGGAAAACATATGTGATACATATCATCTCGACAGATGCTTACCTAACTATACTATGATTAAATTATACTGGAGCCTTTTGGGCACATTTGCAGTCCCAGAAATGCATTTTCAGTGGGTTGCCACCTTGTCATTCAATTTGACTTCACTTTCATCAACACAAGACCGAGACAGCTAACAAGTAAGATGTACAGTGCATCGTATGCCAGTTGCCAAAACTTGTATCTAATGCATAAACTTGTAGTCAGCCATCACTTAAAAATGGAATATAATTATAGAGCTTTCATTATACAAGCGCACTTTCTCCATAATTTGCTCTGCATGTGACAACTAGCCAGTTATTTTTATTTTTGTCAGTTTGTAAATGACAATGCATCATCATATCACCATATTTTTGCGATAGTTAAAATTAGCAAGTCTGACTTCATCCTAAAAGTAATAAATAGAGAAGCTATTTCGACTTCGAGACCATATGCATTCTGCATGATTATGCATTTACGCAGCAGATTGCAATTTTAAGATCAGTTCCACTTTTCATTGTTATTGGACTAGTGAAACTATTAAATTTTGATGTTTTCTTAGTAAACTTTCATCAGCTGAGGCTAATGAGTTAACCGCGAAGAGTCGAGATAGAGAGCCCGACGCAATTATCCCTTTCTTAATTACATGTGTCTGGCACGTAGCACGTACCTGGTAAGGTTTAGTGTCAGTCTAGTTTATACCTTTGTTTTGTCTGTTTTCAATAAGCAATAAAAGTATTGGTGAACGCATAAAGCTTCAGTTCGTTCACGTAAATTACATCCTTTACTGTTTGCTGTCTACCTTTATTTCGGACTTTACTAATATTACGTGTTCGTCAGAGACTCACATGCCCTTTTTTCTACCCATCATCAGAATATTCTGTCTTCACTCTAAACTTAAAGCCTGTCATTTGCTACATGGTAGGTACCCTCTAGTGGGCTGGATGTATAACGTCACGTTTAATAATTTTTTTTTCCACTATTCCATTTTCATGGTCACCCCGCAAATAACATTTTTGAGTTTTCATTTGACAAAGTGAATTCGTAATCCCTCTCCCTCTATCAGTATTAGATAATCATGTAAAGCCTGACTGACTTTTAAACGCTATCCTACCAGTTCCATTTAATTCAGTAAATCAGCCGCCATACACTGCAGCCACAGTTCTTTGGCTCAATCAGATACACACACACAACGGGTAAATCGTAACGAATGACCTAGAACAAACATACTCTGTTGTCGATGAAAAATGACGAGCAAGCATGAACCATCCCACTGCATAGATCCTGCACGTATGCACACTATGCCAAGCCTCTGATAATTTGATGATGAGTCCACTCTGCAAACATTAGCGCAAATATGTTTACATCGCATTTCATCAAAATTCAAACAAAATATATCAAAAATTATGAAGTCATTCGTGCTTCCTTGTGGGCTTTCGTTTCTTAGAGGTTAATATGATTTAACGATAACGAAAGATATTCTACTCACTACTCTCGCTAAATAAGGAGATATTACAAGCCTAATAATAAAAATTTAAAGGACTGCACTCCTACCCCACCTTGCACACGAAACACAAAGAAAAATTGAATTAAAAATTCAGGATTTGCTTCTGCTGCTCCTATCGCCACCAACTACATCAAGCATATTATATATTTTCTTACTCTCTCCCTTTTTTTCTCCTATTATCTCGTTAAACTGGCGAGAGTGAAACTCATTTCATTATTACATCATCGGTTGGCCACTTTTTATCGCAAGAAATCGGATGATATGATGATCCAATGTGAGTGCCTATCGTTTCCAATACATTTCTGCCTTTCAAATGTGTGGCAAGGTTTTATCACTTTATACCACCGCAATATCGACATTTCCTATATACATAATCATATAAGAATTAAAAAACAACTAGGTATAAAACAAGCTGAAAAAAAAACTTTGTATTAGTATGCCAATATTTTTTTATATACATTATAAAATTCTGCGTAGAGGGACATCATTTGGTAATATATTTCAGGCTGAGCAACACTACCTATTTTACATAGCCGATGTGACAACAGCAGGCATAATCTAAACTCTAGAGGCATGCGAGTTTTCATGCCTACTCTATAATAACAACGTTGTCTACCTACTCTTCTGAGCTGAAGGTTTCTTTTCTGTAAAAGAAAAGGCCAAATAAAAATCTCACACATAGACGCCGAGTTTTTAGTCAGTAGCGAGGAGGAACAGGAACATCTCAAGCAAGCTCATACAAGACATCTGTAAAAATGGCAGAAATACTGCGCTGGTTAGTGGCTGAAGAAGCTTGCTTGAAGTAAAGCTGTTTTCTTCTCGCTAGACAATCCAACATGCTTATAATAGTGCACATTGTGTTGTGTACATATAAACATTTATTTTTTTTCCTCAGTAGTGGCACAGCTCTCTGACTCTGTGTGCCTGCTCCCTCATCGTTTCTTTCCTTGCCTGCTTCTATATGTCCACTGTAATTGTTTGCTGTTGTGGATTCTAACTAAAAACGGAGAGGCATATTATAGGGAGTAGGCAGTTTTTGTTCTCATCTATGTAGCAATGTTTTTAGGCATCTATGTAGATTGCTTTTTCAGGCTGAACACATGCCCTTTTTTCCCTGTATAATATGATGATGTTGATGTGGCACATTGGAACTGTGTTCTATGTCTATGTGTATTATTATATGCCCACACGGATGGATTCTAGCTTTCGCTCGTCAGAGAAGTAGAATCGGCAGTGTGACTGGAATAAATAAAAGGATAAAAAAATTTATAATTCATAAGTAGGTACAAGGTATTGAATTTGGGAGTAGGTAGGCTGGCAACAAACCAGTGGTGGTGGGAGAACACAGTACACCAGCCAAAGCACCACCACCACCACCAGCAATACAGCCACACACACTAACTAAAAAAACGAGCTCTCGCAAAAAGGTAGCTGTTTCGTAGTCAGTAGTCAGTGTGGGGAAAAGAACGGTGAAACATTATCATGAAATTTTTCTGCTGATGTAAAAAAGAAAAAAAAATTGTTAAGGTTGTACATGCACACGAGGAGGATAAACCGTGTGAACATCCAATAATGAGGAGTCGCTGAGAGAGAACATTTCGTAAGCAATTTGGAAAGGAAAGCAAAAAAATATGATGATAAATACGTATAATGTAGATATAAATGCAAATGTAATAATTAAATAAGACTGGATACTATAAAGTTAAATGTTTAAGGAAAAACTTGCAATTATAAAAAAAACTTTTTAATAGCTGCTGCCACCAATCTCTTTATTATTATTGACATATGACCACTTTTGCAGTGGGATATTTAACTTCACACTCTTCTTTATCATTCACTATCAACTTATATCTGCGGCAAACAGTTTATCGCCTTTGCAGTAATTTCATAAAGGCTTAATTACACTATCCCTACTCAACCCAGTAACCATAATCTATCCGCAATACTAATACTATAGATATAATTTTTTAGGATGTTCGAATGTTTGCACATATTGTGCCGATAGGCGTGATATTATTATGGATGCAGTCCGTTCTCTTTTGTAGAAGGGTAAATATTCCATTGTGCTTGTAAGCCGAAGCATATAGTATAGCTTCAGCTTTAGTAAAATTTTTAACGAATGATGAAATCTTTATTTTTCTTTGACTACGTCACTCTGTGACTGATTTCAGAATTCAGATTTTACCTTATGCACGCTTTTTTCCCTTGCTGCGTCTGTGTGAGAGTTCATCTTCATCATCATCATCGCCATATCATTATTATCACATCACTATTTGACTTGCTTTAGTTGCTTTTGTTCGGCCATTCTCAGATTTCAGCAGTTTTATGGGCACTTTACTTTGCCTTTGAGCGGTGTTTTATTCACTAAAACTCCTCGCTTTTAGTATTGTTAGCTCTTGCTCTTATACGCATCCGTAATACTTGTCTGCATTCAAGCACTGTGCCATAGTTAAGGACACGCTACTCGTTATTTGTTAGGCTGATCAGCAAAAATGATTCCGTTCTTCTATCTTATAAATCTTTGTGTGATGTGGACTATGTACCACAAGGAAAAAAATATGTCGTAAAGATATTGTACAAGATCTGAGTTGGATGAAAAGAAAATAATATTTAAGGTGGTTGCTTGCATATAGCTACACGAGAAATTGGTAATTCCATTATTGTACCTTATGCATCCGCCATCTTAGTACCTTTGTGCACTTTCTTAAAATTTTTATCTTTTCATCTTAAAAGATGCAAGAAGTGCACTCAAGTACACAAAAAAATATCTTGTGAATTTGAATTTGCACGATTCTGAGAATATCAAGATTTAGAGATGCACAATAACCAATCGGGAACTGCCTAAGGGATACTATAATTCGATCTTTGAAAGGGTGCACAGTACCACTCCCGTGCATTCTGTGAAGTAAAAGCGTGCATTTTCTAATCCCTAAATTACATACTTTTTGAATGACGCTTTCTGCTGCCACCATGAAGTTATGTGGGATAATAGTACTTACATTTTTGTACAGTAGTAGATATGCTAAGGCAGCCTCTCTGAAATACCTAAACGATGAGTTAACGTGCACGCTGGAACAGAGTCCGTCCATAGTTCATAAAGCTTTTGGCATTTGAAACTGAGGACGGCACATTTGTGAGTGGTGAGCCGAAATTCAATTTAATCAGATGAAATGACAAGTGAAATTAATCTCCACTTTTAAAAAAAAATCGTTTCGGCAACTTTATACAGCTTTTCAGAGGCACGTTTTTTTGCGCGTCATGCTTCCCGTTTGTGATCAAATTATCTTTCATTGGGCCAGTAGATGTATTATGCAGGAATTTGTATTATAAAATATGACAAACAAGTGCAGCCTGCTAGAACGGCACCTTTAAAAAAATCAGTTTCTCTGTTGCATGTTCACATCGAGTCGTACAACCACTCAAGTATAATTTTTTGAAGTGGCTCGATTACACGTATTACACGTTGGGAACGGAAAGCATAGCGGAATAACGAATAGGAAAAAACTTTCTTCACAGCATAATAATAAGTATAATAATTTAGCTTGTTTTCATTTTCATGCGTATTTTCATTCAGCATAGAAATAAAATATTTCAGAATTAATATGTATTTTTGCAGCTCACCTGAAAAGAGTATTTTTTATAAAAAAAAAGATGTGCAGTACTTGCATATTTTGATATCTGCAGAATTCCTGATTGGGCAATGATACTAACTGTGAGATAAAATACTGTAAAACGGGACCTGATACGTTCTCTGATATTTTCACTAAAGAATCTTCATCAACGAGCTACTGACTAATGGTAAGTGTATTTTTCAAGACCATTTACAGCATCATATATCTAGTTTTACCACACTTCACAGCTACTAAAGGCAGAGTGTCGAGTTTGAGCTTATATACAATATGTATGCTCGCAGTGATACTACTCTCGCTAATGTAGAGTAAAAACCTTTTCAGAAAGGGCGAGGATTACTAAGCTAAGCCAAGAGTTTGGAGACTATTAGATAACAAATAATTTCCAAGCTCTCATCTTCAGTTAAAAAGATAACGTCATCATCTCATCGCCTTTCCCCTTCGCAAACAAATTTAGATGGGAACAACACGATACGTGAAGTGCAGATAATTAGATTATCATGAGGGTAATGATGTGATGACGATGACGATGGTTTGAGAAACGGTATTTTTGCAGAGCGCTCACCAGAACGTCTACTCTAAGCTGACAAAACGTAATCGTGCTGCAGTCGTAAGTTAATGACAGTTAAGCTTGTTTTCTACCATAATTTGACATATCATGGGTAGGCGTATGTGCACCGTTTTTCATCAGTTTTTCATACAAGGAAGCGGGCGAGCTGCAGTTTAAATTACAACTTTGCCGAGTTTTCTCTAGTTCCCTATTTAAGAGTAAAATACGATCTACGTGCAATTAGGATCTATCGTGCAGCACTTCCTCTAGTTTTCTATTGTTTTGTAGTAAGAATGCAGAAACCAAAATTATATTAGTGGCGAGGTAGCATCGTAGATTAAAAAAGCAATCTGTGTCTAAAGCTACCTATGCTAGATGTCAATGGCATTTTTAACAAATGTGTCCGGTTTCACTTGTACCTCGCCCTCTCCCTCTCTCTCTGGGATTATTTGGCAGAAAAAGAAGTTTTTCACTCCGTAAATTATATTAGCTGAACGGAACGTTCCTACCTTACCTAAACTCTTGACAGCTTTGGCATTACATGCAGTTATTTTGGTGACAGTATTTTTATTTTAATGCTGAACAGCACGCCGTTTTAAACGTACCTTTACAAAATTTCATTTGCAATGCAATTTCCTAAAAATTATTAACTTCCTCATGAACGTCCCACTCTATAGTAAATGCATTATCCTTTTTAATAAAGCGGGAATTAGGTTTTCCCCTGAAATTAAGCAGAGTATTACGCAGATATGTGGCTTGGTGGGAAAAAAATAATTATTTTTTTACAATTACATTCACCAATTTTTTTTAAATAGGTGTTTACAGATATTTTTCATTTAAAAACTATCTCTATCTCTATACTGGAGTAAAAATGCATTCACGTTTTGCGTTCCATTTTGTGCAGCTCCTGCTATGTATTAATGTTTTGCCATTTTGACTTTTGGAAAAGCCGACGCAGCCTTGAACAATGATAAATCAAAGTGTAATTTTTCCCGATTCCCGAGTAAAAGTAAAGCTGTAGCTGAATCTCAATATCGTGGAAGCTCAAGGCTTGTTTTTATCCTAAAGTCCTTTTCCTTTCTAGGACGAATATGTAATTCCGTCGTCTCTTTTCTCCTATGGCCTTCTGCTTTTTGCATGTTTCTAGCTATTTTATGTCAGCTACAAATACAAGAGTATTCCATCGAAAGTTCACTGATACTACTCATCACTTGTCTGGGCAGTTGAAGTTGAAGTAGAACATGCTTCGTAAACTCTTCCTTTGGGCTTTCGCAATAGTAGCGAGTACGGCACGAATCAAATAAACTTCCTACGCCCGAACTTGCCAGACCGACTAGAGAGGGTTTAATGGAAAGAGGAAATCCAGTAATTACACTATGCATCAGCCAATTCTCTAGCTCTCTTTTCTTCCTGCTGTTACTCAATCAGAGGAAAGTGAGGCACGACACTTTTCCATTCCCATTCCATTTTGTCCTTCGCCACTGCTCACTTTCTTTTCTTGTGCTGTTTACTTCGCACATATTCATCCACATCCATATACAGCGTAGGATTTATAAGCAAAGGCTAGAAAACAGAAAAAAAATATTTATTTCTCCCAAAATAATGGTGGCAGGGACAAAATAACGTCACCCACTGGTTAGCTGAAATGCATCGAAACTGCCAGGAATATCTGTACAAAAACTAACTGCAAAGTAGTGGGAATGACACCTTTTATATTCCATTTTGTGTGTTTTGCCTTGGCCAACTAACGTTTTCCCAACCGTCCTATTTCTCTACTCATCAGTAAAAAAATATTCATCGTCGAGAGTAAATTCATTTTACCTCTTTTTCTTATATCTCATTTCATTGCACAAATCCGAAAACCCTAAATAAAAGACATTTAACTTTCGGCAGAGAAAAAAAATATCAGCCGGAATGCATTACATTATTGAGGCATCCAGTCACACACTTTCTTGTCAGCCATCGGATAGGAAAAATTCATAGAACGTAAGGGAGCATGAACCTAAAAAAGAAGCGAGCTGAACTCTCTCCTTCCATATTGCAAAGTACAAGTTGGAGTGAGTTAGCGAACGGGAATGAAAAAGCGAATAAAATGCACTTGGGAATAATACGGCTATATTTATAAGACACTTGCTTTTTTTCCTCCTCACGCGAATATATTTTACTCGGAAAATGTGTGTCTTTCTTTGAACGACGCTCCTGGCTTAAACAGTTTTTCTCTATTTGTGTCCTTCCGTATAAAAACAGAGTATAACTTTTTTTTGTCGAAAATCAACTAAACATGAAAGTAAAAAAGCAACAGAAATCCATTGTAACTTTGGTATAAACATGTTGATTTATGCTGGTAGCAGTAAGAGAGTAAAGAAAATCCGACAAAAAAAACTTTTTTTCCCTTCTCTTTTCTCCCTCACTATACTTGTGCAACATGAAGTGTATTACATTCAGCTGAAGTAAAAACAGCATTAATAGAAAACAGGATATGAAATTATGTTTGCTAGCTTGATCGTCTCCTTTCCATTTCCATTCTGATGACGATGATCAACGATACCTCTGCTCCGTCTGTGCTTCGGCCGTGTCGTGATACATGTCATATCGCTTTTTCAAAAAGTTTCGGCTTATATCTCCTCACCGCTTATATCTTCTTCAACAAATATCTTAATAGGGCAGTTTGTATCTTTATATATTTTTTTTTCATGTGATATCTTTCGGTGAATGATTTGTCTGGCTTGGACAGCTATTTCATCGATATATACATGCTATTAGTGAAGCCAGAAATTCTAGCAATGTTTTAACCATTCCAAGCGTACGCTCAACTTTAGAAGTTTATAATGCGCTTTTCCCCTTTTCTCTCGTTCGGTTACTCTCCTGATCCCACATTATTTTTTTTATCCACTGCAAAACGGTTTCGAATTTCAGCTCGAAGTTTAATACTAGGCAATCCACAGTATAAAAAATATCATCTTTTAAGTGAAAAGACTCAGCAGGCACATTAGAAATTTTTTTTTACCAAGTTAATATTGTTTTTGCTATTATAATTTCTCAAGCCATATTTTATGTATTTTGTAATATCCCAGATGAGATTTTCAAATGTCTTCAATATTATTGGGATCAGTCAATCCCCCAACAAAATATTATTATGAGGCGATAGCTCTACTCCTCCACCAGTAAAAACTGCATCGGTGGGAAAATACAGATAATATTCCGTTGTGACTTGAAGCTGGCTATGGGTTGTCGCTATATTTCTCTCGCTCTGGGTTTTTCTAGTGAAGTGCAGGGAAAAAATGACATGGCAAGGAGTGTTACAAAGATGTAAGGAGGAAGGAGGAGAGCTGTCTTATTGCGTATGCTTTAAAAACGCAGAAAGGCTTACTATATCACCATCTTTTTTAGCTGTAGCTTTGAGCTTCTCAAGGCTTGTTCCTTCGCGTTCACTAGAGCTCATCTTCGTTTTCACGATTACTTCATTCCATCACCCGTTCCAATGAAAAGGATGACGAAGATAATGCGATCCTTTTGAGATTGGTATACCAGCTTGGTATACCATAAATTTTTTTTTCAGGAGGAAAAAAAGTAGTAGAAGAAATGAATAAAAAGAGTTCAGTTACTTTGTTATACTCATCCTTGGCAAGGTAGCGGATGATGAAAGGAGAGTCCACATAAGAAGAGCATATGAAAAAAAAGAACACAATTTTTTTTTCTGCAACGACCACCACCACACCAGACCAGAGAAGGATAGAAAAAGTTGGAGAGTGAAGTGAGAGTATACTCGCAACCAAAGCTGCTGACTGACTGCTTGCTTGCCTCCTGCCTGCCTTACTTTTTTGTATGTGTGTAGTAAGTAGTAAAATTCCAAAATCTTTCTCATCATTCCATAATATTATCCCATTCTGAAAAAGGCAATTCAATAGTCCACGTTCCCCCTGTTTTCTGTCTTGTTTGTTTGCTATGCATTGATGCTTGCTCGACTAAAAAACTGATCTCATATGAAAACGGTATACTTTTTGTGCAGTGAGCCAGTGCACACACTTTTTCTCATCTGTTCCTAGCACATTCAACTTCAGTGTCGGCTCAGAGTTGAACTAGAGAGGACACGCTGTCCGTTCGCTCTCCAAAAATATAAACTTTTACTTTGTTCACTCCATCTGAAATTTTTGTGCTGCTTTTGGCTTTGCTGCTTTAAAACCTGCAGCAAAACTCACGCTCTCACTCAGAGAAGAGAAGCAGTTACGTTAAGTGAACTGAACTTGAGAGTTGGAGTTCCTCAACTCAAGTTTTTTTTACGAACATACTCCTGTCAAAAGGAAAATCACTTATAACAATAAACAACTCACGTTTGTGCTTTGGCAAAAGATACCCTACAAAACCATATTGTGCTCGAATTACATTACGCTGCATTTTCAAAGTGCGGTCGGTGATAAAGGGAGTGAGTGCAGTGCAAGGAAACTGTATTTGTTGCAAGTGACATGCTATTCGGCTGATCGCACGACATTATTATCGTGATCACATACCACAGCATTACCTACTGTAAAATGAGCAAGATTTAGATGCTAAAATCTGAAGAGAAAAAAAAAGTGATTGTGGACTCACTCAACTGTTACATACATTATTTTTCACTGAAATAAATTATCATTTCTCTTCTTTTTTTTCACTACCACCTTGCCACTCTCATCCAAAAAGTCAAAGCCATATAAATGAGTTAATTTGTG
The DNA here is from genome assembly GCA_027744115.1 of Acrocyrtus sp. NNG-2020. NCBI lineage: Eukaryota > Metazoa > Arthropoda > Collembola > Entomobryomorpha > Entomobryidae > Acrocyrtus > Acrocyrtus sp. NNG-2020. The sequence goes on along the minus strand of JAHZND010000768.1, from coordinate 12,255 downwards.
ATTGTGTTAAGCAGTTTCCGGATTTGTTGTGTAAACTTGCAATCACTTCGTCACCAAATTGCAGTTATGATTCTTTTTTCCCTCAAGAAAATACCCTATTAATCTATTTTGTGGAATAAAAGTTAATCCGTGAAAAAATCCGTCTCTGACAAAATACTCGATAACTTGATACAGTTTTGTTCTTGTGGTAAGCTGCCTATAAATACAAAGTACGGATTTGTGCATTTTTTGGGGGAAACTGTGTTTTTAATCGAAAAAAAAGTTTGCTATCAGTGGTGTGATCTAATTTCTGCTACAAGTTGGGAAAATTTTATATTTGGATTTGGACCTGATATTCACGGTAAAATGGCTCACATTTACATTCGTTTTAACTGCATGAAAATACGATACACTCGATAGGGTGCAAAAAGTTGAGGTAGCACCGTGATGATGAGGCGATCAACGAGCGATACGATATTTTACATACATTATTATTATATCAGACTAAATTAGGTAGTCAAGTGAGGAGCGTAGACCATGTTCCTGATCTGATCATGATAGAGTGGTGATGATGAGCATTTTTTTACATGCTACACTATAAAAAAAACTTTTTGAGGGAAAACAAGAGCTTTTTTTTGATAACAGCAGTGACTGCTCAAGCTCTCCTCTTAATATCTCACGTAGGTGCTCCTTGTATCATTTTCCCATCGGTAAACTTGTTAATTCGTCCCCTGAGTTAAGTAGGCAGTTTATTAGTGTTGGTATTGCGATTTTGCTCTACAAGCTACTTTTTTTGGCAGTGAAGATGACGATAATAATAATGTTGATGAAGACGCGACACTTTTTTTTTCTTCTTATCTCTCTCAATAGATTCTCGTTTCAGTTAAAGTATCAAGTACACATCTTCCAATTTTATTTAGGAACGGCTCCCTGTCAGATTCCCATCTCGTGCATATTAGTATTACAGTTGTAGCAATGCTTAATAAATATGTCAACTGGTTTCAGGGAAAAAACGAATGAATAAAAAGAGGAAAAGGATTTTTTTTTGAAAAGGGAAAGATTAAAATATTTCTTTCTCGATGCTCGCATCTCTCTCTGAAAAAAATATATGTTTTAAGTTTTTACGGTACAGCAACGGTGTGATGATGAGGTTGATGCATGGTGTTCTGTTGTTCGTCATCATCAACTCTTTTTTTTGAGATTCTAGCGAAAAAAAAGTTAGTAAACCGCATTACTTTACTAGAACTACTACCACCATCAGCATCACCAAAAAAACTACTGCACGCATGCATGAGTACGTTTATTATTATTGTTCTGAGGGAGGCACTAAGGCAAAAGCACTTTACTCATACATAAATATATTTCCTATCTATATGCATCTTTTTTTCTTTCTTTCTTTCTTTTTCTTGTATACAAACTTGCACTTGTAGTGCGCTTCTCTTTTCTCCTCCTCGTAGCTTTTGATAACTCTCCTTAACTTTTTTATTTATAATGTAAAGTCGTGTTTAAATATGTATATATAATTTATATGAACTACCTACTCTTATCGACAGAGACCAGGTTGCTGTGCTGCTTGCTTTCTTGCAGAAAAAAAGGAACTTATTCACTCTTTCATGCATGCATGCCATGTAGTCATAATGCAATCCGTCTTTAAAGTTCTTTGAACTTGAAAAAATATGTATTATTGTTATACTGTTTTTTATGTGTGTGATGGTGATAGTTGTGTGTGTAAGAAAGAAGTTTCACACAACTTGTATTACAGTTTACTACAATGCATCTGCCTCTTCTGGGAAAATATGTATGATTATTGACTCCTGCTATTGTTGATGCTGTTCTTTCGCGGTGATACGATAATGGAGATAATATTAGTGGGGCTTTTTTCAGCTATATCAGCGGAAAAAAAGGTATAAATAAGCTAGTATAAACAAGGACATGTACTTAATATATTAAGTAATGCTGTAATTTTTTTTTGAGTGGAGAGGAGGATATTTTTTTTCTCCTCGCTATAGTCAATTTGAGGAGGCGTACCATATAAGTAATTTTAAGACGGGGTGAACTACAAAAAAAGAAGATTTTTTTTCCTTCAGAGATTTTTATCTTTGTACAGCTGTTGAAGGATACTGCGAGAGTCAGTTTATGGGAAAATATATTTTTTTAGTATTTAGCCAGTTAGGCAAGTGTGATTGTTTGCGGGTGCTCCAAAAGTTCTCTGCAAAACGGAGAGTAACATTTTTTGGATGCATGAATGAAATGACAGATTTTTTTGTATTGTGCGATTTTCTTCAGAAGAATGCATTATTATTTTACGCTAGTTAAGAAAAGAAGAAAAAAATATGTTTGTACCGTAAGCCGTGTAGGCAGAGAAGAAGGGGAGGAAGAGTATTACTTCAGAGAGGGGATGATGATGATGGCTCAAGCTTTAAAAGCATTGAAAATGAGTGTGACTGACAAAAAGAAATAAGTTTAGGAGCGAGCTTTAGCTTCACTTTTTACAATGCTAATTACTCCTTTGTCATTTTGATTAACCAACAGAGGAACACGAGACAATTCATGGGGATGTTGATGATGGTAGTGTTTGGTTGATGATGCCGTGTGTGAGCTGAAAAGGAAGGCTAAAAATTAGTAAAATAGTGAAAGTTTGTCACGACCATCACCATCACCATCTAAAGCCCTTAGACCAACTTCTTCATACTTATTATTATGCTTAATCTATCAAAGTAACAAAAGAAGGAGGAGGTCCTTTTTTTATCAGTTAGTACACTGATTGTGAGAAGTACAGTTGCAATAGTTAAAGTTGCATATTTGCTCCTTTCAAGCCAAATAAACGGTTCGCTAAGAAAAAATATATGTATTTCTCTCCATTAAGTGCGTACATGCTCTTTAACGCGAAATTCAGCGTTTTTTTGCATTCCTCACAAAAAAATCACCAACAGAAAACGTACACTATATATCACATCAGAAGGTAGTATCAAGTTATTGACCCTGTTTACAAAGTGTGACGAGCAAAAATGCGATAAGCATGCAGCTATATATAAGAACTGCAATTAAAAATTAAAATATATTCGCCTCCCTCTCGCGGCATAGCACAGCTCTTATCGCGTTTATCAGTGAAACAAAGTGTCAAATCAGCAGCAACAAACAGCACATTTTTTTATCAAGTGGATGCTCACTTCTGCTACATGAACTTAATTAAGACTGAAAACTTTCCTATATTTAATTAAGTGTGCTTTTCAATTTGCATCTGCCACTGGCTTTATCAACCGAGTCACAACAATAGACTCGTTTATTATGCAGGTCTTAGGTTTTTGCATTAAAATTTTTTTTGTGACTGTGCTACATTTTCGTTTTTCATGAAACTGCAAACTGCCATGCCATAAGAGGTACTCATAATCAGTAATGGTTACATTTAAATAGGTGTATCCATCTTGCAAAAGGTTCTTTATAATATTTTTGTAAAAATCCCCTAAATCTGTTGATTTACTTACGTGCACGAAACAAGACAAAAAATATAAATTTTAAGATGTGAAAAAGTGAAACCTCATGCGTTGAGCTGTGAGCTACTCCTTTTTTGCCATCTTTTCTTTATATTCCTTAGTCCCTGACTGTTTCATTTATTTAACGTGCTTAGCCTCTACTTTAAAAAAAAAATTTTTTTTCAGCAATTTTTTCTCACTGAAGCACCAAAACCTGACAATCTAAATAAATTGTTATGAAATACGCTCACAGTCACAACCGAAGGCAATTACGTAACTCGCATACCAACTGCTATTTATGTTGTTAAACCGCAAAATTGTTTCCTAAAAATATGACAAGTATGAGCTGCAGAAATATAGTGAATTTATCGTACCCTTTCAAGTGTACTATATATCTGTGTACTTGTAAAAACGTATTTTGTACACAGGTTTACCGTTATCCAAGCGAGATATTTTTGTGCAAAATGCCGACCGAAAGCATGAGAAACATTTATTTCTTTTTATTTCTGCTAGGAAGAAAATCTCATGAAATAAAACTGCACTTATCATAATAATAGATATATATATAAAGCTACCTTACCTTGCTGTGAGCGAACAGCAAACGCAAGTTTTGTCTATTTTTTAAAGGGAGAAGCCAGTTTTATGTCATCTACATGGTGTAAGTGCTATCAAATGCTCGTTTTTTATATCCCGTATTTTGAAAAAGAGTACAAGTGAGTTTTAATGAGAGATGAGGATGCATCCTGGTTAAAGCAGTGCCATTATTAACAACAATAATTACAGAAAACGCTATAAAGTGCTGGTATGACTGTGTGGCTAATGGTATTGTGCAGTTTTTCCTTTTTGATGTGTAAGGGTTGGGTAAGCACTTCTATCCAAAGTGAATGAATAAACAATGCTAGCGAAAAAAGATCCGCAGTGTATTTATTTTGAGGAAAAGTGAAGAGAGAGGAGAAGAGAGAGAAAAAAAGAGCAACCGGAATCGGTTCATTTATCTCGTTGAATGAAAAACTAGACTCAACAAAAACGATACAGGGGAAGAGTACAAAAAAAATGTCTAGGTGCCACTTAGTAATGTTACGCTGCCGTCGTACAACTGTGGAATTAAAGTGCAAAAAAGGGTAGTTTCTTTTTTTTTGCAGTCGACAAGAGTTCTCCCAGTCAAGTCTGAAATTGAGTCTTTCATTCATTCATATTCTCGCGTTGAATGAAGTGGCGAACTGGCGAGTAAGCGTTTGAATCAGTGACCAATTTTGATGATGCTATCTTGCTTCTCCAACACTCAAACTTTGAGTTTTATATGTACTACATGAGCTAAATGTTTAACGTGCTAAGGCGTATTTTTTATCATCCTGTTATATTTATATATATAAAATATTTCTTATTACTTGCGAAGACTTTTTTTTTGCACATAAGTAACAAGCAAAACTAACTGGGATGGGCAATTTGAATTTCGCGAAAAAAATTCCTTTCTGGTTAGAAAAAACTTGGGTTGATCAATATTCTGTTTCAATCCCTTCATTTTTTTCTTTAATTGAAAGGGAAAAAATATTTAACCCAGCTCAATACATTTTTTTGTGCAGAGGTGTTGCTTGTGCATTCAAACTTTTTGTAAAAAAGAAGTGCAACGGAAACAGAATAAATTATGGTTGAACAAAAAAAGTAGCGTTGCGCTACACTTGTTAGGTACACGCCGAATTTTTTAAAAAATCATCTCCTTCAGGCATGTGTCAATTTTTACATTGGGAGAATTCAACAATGCACGGAGTGACTAGCGGTCTTAATATGCACAATCCTAATGATAAAATGATGAATGAAATGTTTCTAGAAGTGCAACGGAAACAGAATAAATTATGGTTGAACAAAAAAAGTAGCGTTGCGCTACACTTGTTAGGTACACGCCGAAATTTTTAAAAAATCATCTCCTTCAGGCATGTGTCAATTTTTACATAGAGAGAATTCAACAATGCACGGAGTGACTAGCGGTCTTAATATGCACAATCCTAATGATAAAATGATGAATGAAATGTTTCTCTAAAAACAGTGGTTAATAGTTTTAGAATTACTTTGAGAGGATCCTAAACACAATTTTATATTGTACGTTTACCCAAAATGCATACAAAATGGAGTATCCTGTATGCTCGCTCACTCCTCACCACATCCACTTCTCAATTCACTTTAAAAAATTTAAATGGAAACCTGAGAAAAAAAGCAGTTTACAGTATTATCCTGCGTTTTTTTAACATCATCTCATTTTACACTCAATTGGGGAAATAGAAGTAAAAAAAGCAGAAATAAACAGTCCTCACTCCCTCCCCACGGATTCTTAGCTATAAGTACCTACAAGAAAAAAAAATATATATTCATTCTGACTTCTATTATTATTATTGTTATTGCCATTACATGTACAACACGGCATTACAAGCGTAACGTGCCTAATAATCTGGGCATAAATCTTGGCACCAAAGAGAGAAATCGCATTTTGCGGATTACCAAGGCTATCTCTGAACTTTTATGAAGGATCCCCTCCTTTGATTATTTTTATATACGCGTATGCATGCATCTCTCTCTCTTTGCTTTGCGTATACCATTTTTTTTACAAAAAATACAAAAGTGTAGTTAATTTATCGTATCTCAAAATATGTGGTGTAATGTTGTGGTATATTACATTTTGTATCTTAGGTATGTCTTACAAATTAAGCTTTAGTTGTATACTAGCAGGTTAAAAAAATTGTGCTTCCTATAAGTTTGACTGAGCATCCCAGAATCCTTAGCAATTACTATTATTACCAATCGCTCCTTCTGATATTGTCTAGTACAGCGTCAATATCATCATCCTACCAAAAAAAAGTGCTTCTGTGAGTACAATTTTATATGCTACTATGATGTCGATACTACTTACTTATTTATAAGAATGTAATAATGGGCCGTGCCTCCATTCTGTATCTACCATCACTTGTTATTTTATTTAAACCACATATCATCGTCTTCTCCCCTCTCCCTCTCTCTCGCCGTATGTCGAATAAAATAAAAAGCACAAGTCAGTGTTCGGCTGCACACTGCTCACTATATAAGTAGGCAGCTTTTTAAACTGATACTGATAGTGATGTGGTTGGTCAGTCCGAGAGCATTTTGCTACAACCGCAATAATACAGTTATGAAGTCAGGTCTTTTTTATATAGATTTTTTTTTCAATGCTACTCTTTTCGCAGAGTAAAGAGGTTGTGTTGTTGTGTCTCGAGCACTGAAAATTTTTATACCACCATAAGCGATGCGCTGTGACATAAAAATGATGCTGATAAAAAAATTAAAGTAAAAACTGAAACTTCTTTTGACGCCAGGCATATGTCTACTGCTTTTATTATGCGTTGCTGCTTTCAATTTTTCCTTTGTATTGCGAGCACTTCCTCGAAAAAAAAGAAGTAAGTGGCAGTAGTGGAGGAGAAGGGGTAGTAGTTAATTTAAAAAGCTGTAAATTACTACCAGTACTTTATTAAAACTGAGTGCGCTGCGCTGTGGTCTGCTGTGTCATGTTTTGTGCGTAATATGTCATGATGACAAAGATGCTTTTTTATTACGCTTTTCTACCCTAATTATTTCTTGCTGAAGAAATCCGCTTAAAATTGTTAATGAGCGAAATGGTAAATAAAGCTTAAAGCTAAATTGTGGACTCCTCCTTCAATATTTTTTTCATCGTACGTAAACATTGGAAAAATGTAAGAAAAAATACCTTTTCGTAACTGTTATGCTCTCCCCGCAGAGTAATTGAAAATAAGTGGTATTTATTGCAAATGTGAATTTTGCTAGAAAAGGCAACTCAAAATGGGAATTACTTAATTGCTTTTTTGCTAATTAAATATGAGCGCTCGAAATATTTTTGAAGGAGCAGGTAGTATAGAACTGTTGACATAGCCCAGAATGGGCACATAGTGCCTGTCTTTTTAGAAAAAATTATCGTAGCGCTGTCACTGCTGTATGAGGAGGAACTAAAATAACTGCAACTTGAGTTTTGCACCTAAGCCATTCGGCGGCAGTAGTACCTCATTTATTGTTGAAGTTGAAATAATTGCTATGCATTCCATTGTAAAAGCAGCCAGTGTTTGAGATCTGAATGCGACCGACACACGCACACATCTTCACTCCTTACTTGTTCGATACACACACCCAACTCTACTTATTTGTATGCTATATTGCATCTTACTTGCACATAATAATAGTGCACTGCTGGGGGATGCCGAATTACTGAGAATTATTCGTTTAGATCCGGCCCTTTGTAGCATTTCTTTCCACTTTACTTCCACCCAAACATATTTTTATGCACGAAGCCATCCTTACATGTACTCCTAACAGAGTTTACGAGTGAGTAAATATTCAACAGCGATCATTTGTCGCTTTTTATGTTTATTTCCTTTTCAGAACTGAGCAGTGTACACAAAATGCATAATACGTGAAAGAAAGTTCTGACAAAAACTACAACTTTAAAAGGTGGAAAGGGTGCTTAATAGGCAGTTGGGCCAATACACATTTTCTTCCTTTTTTTTACATCTCACCAGCCATTTCAACCTTTTTTGAAAGCAATTTGAGTGACCTTTCCAGAGAAAATCCTTCAACAATTTGTCGGAAAAAATGGGAGATGAAAGAGCGCTCTGAATTGTCGTCAATTGAATTTCGATCGTAATGCAATCTCAACCGATCAGTTTATTTTTTAGCTTGTCATAAAATATACTGGGGCCATCCTCAAAGCCATAGGGATGTTTGCACACTGTGTTTGCATTGTTGGCTATTATGCACACCTATTCACAAAAAACAATAAAAAATTGTTGGCTGGTGTGAATTTTAGAGTCGTTCCCGTTCACCGTGTGGCTCATCAGCGCTCCGCCATTGTGCCACCAGCACGATACCATATCAGCAGGAGTATCGCAATAGAGAATCTGTTACAAAAAGTTTAAAACGTATCTATTAGGAGGCTCACTGGCTGATGATGATGATGATGATGGTGCGATAGGTCCTCTGCTACTTTTTTTTCCTAACTCGGGGTACATGCACACACTGCTTTACTTGTCAAAATCAAATCGTGCCACTTTTACTGTCATCATAAGTCAGTCAGCCAAACTGAAAAGTACGCTGCAGTATGCTAAAACGTGCTCATAGGCACATTAGGGATTGTTAGGGAAAAAAGAGAAAAAAAGTCGTACTCAGTTTTACTTCATATTCTCAGTTGATGTGCACACATAGCAGAACAGAAGAATACCTTTGACTTCTTCACTTTTCACTGAAGAAGTATTATCTTCCTTGTCATAAAGACATTTCGCTGTACAGATGGTGCGTAGCTCTTTTTCCGTAAAGCTTTGCACCGTGCAGTCCGCCGCACACAACAAAAAGTCACAAAATGCGCGGTGATGTATCAGCCAAGTCTGAAAAGTCGTGTTCCTTGGCTGAAGCGAACATGACACATTAGGAGCACATGATCATCATAACATGGCAAAAACATTTTGAAAAGATGAGGACGGAGCGATGAGAGTATCATCATCTTCTTCATAACGATCACACGAAAGCACCTCTCAGGGGACGAGTTCGTTTTTACAACTTCACTCCTTTTCATTCATGCAACATTCTTTTGATGGGGAGATGGTTGACTGTTGTTCACCATCAATTTTTCCTGCCTTTTTCACTTTATGTATGTGGCACTTGTAATTCAAAACGTATTGTGAGCAGTGCTCTCAACAATAATAAAAAGATAAAGAAAAAAAATATGTATATATATATTCTCATTTCCTAACTGTATATTTTTTTTAAAAAAAGTTAGCTCTATCATAAAAGCATCATATTTATGCCCATCATCATGATTATTATCATTAGACTTTTTGCTTGGTTCGCAAAGTCTTGTCACACTGAAAAAAAAAATTATTATTATTGTACAATTTAGAAAGTTTATATTTTCTGCTTTATTTCCTTTCTGATACAGAGATCATCACACCGTCACAAAAGAACTGATTATTAGCATCATCATCCCATCACCATCTCACTTCTCTCCGCTACATCCCACAACGATAGCAATCAACAAGAGAGCCAAAAGAAGACTTATTTTTGGGGATGATCAGCCTGCAAACTTTGGGCAAATAAAAATTCGATATCCAAGTAAAAAAAATATATAGGGATACGACCCTCCACGATTCGATCTTCTTCTAGCAAGCATACATCCTTATAAAGAAGGGAAAGCAAGAAGAAGTGTTTTTACTCTAAAAGAAAAAAAAGGAGCAAGCGGTGCCAGTATGGCTTCACTCTAATAACTCAACATCTGCTTTCCACCACTCTAAACAGGAGCGGATACTAACACACACACACACACGACTCGCAACAGAGAAAATCCCGCACGCACGGACAAATCCTATATGTAGGAGGAAGCAGTCGGATCGGAACGATCTCACTCAGTGAATTGTTTGAATCTTCACCATTTTTTCTCTCCTTTTTTTTCTCCCCCAACCAAACGCATCTTTGCTGAGGAGCACATGTCAACTTGGGAGAAGAAAATCCTGAAAAAATAGCGAAAAAGACTCATGCCTGCTATCAAACCAATCTGATAATTCTGGACAGCTTCCAGACACATAGAAAAAGAGAAGCCATTCCGTAGAAGATGTGTGTTAAAATGTAGCGTATTTTTTGTCTCCTCTCCGCTGATATATGATTTTTTTTTTCGTTTGCATTTCAAAGAGATCCGAGAACCAGCTTAATAAAAAAACAGTACTGTCTATGCATCACTGGTATTATGAAAGTTAAAGTTGCTCACATTATTAAAAAAAGCAATAGTTCGTGGTAGTGAGTGATGTAAGGAATCATGCCAAAAAAGGAATAGCTTGTTTTAGCTCAGTGCTTTAAGAATTAAATCTGGTTGTGGTACCTACTCTCACATGAATATATATAATAGAAAAAAGCTGATTTTCCACTGAAATCCTACACAAGACTTGTCACGGATAAAAAAAAAGTATACACAGATATTTAGGTATACAGATCTCTTGGAAGAAGAATTCAAATTCAACTTTATAACTCCTATGCCAAAAAAGGAATAGCTTGTTTTAGCTCAGTGCTTTAAGAATTAAATCTGGTTGTGGTACCTACTCTCACATGAATATGTATATATAATAGAAAAAAGCTGATTTTCCACTGAAATCCTACACAAGACTTGTCACGGATAAAAAAAAAGTATACGCAGATATTTAGGTATACAGATCTCTTGGAAGAAGAATTCAAATTCAACTTTATAACTCCGCCACAAAAAGGAACAGAGAAACCACTACCCCCATCGTAGCACTGCTAATAACAATAAAAATAATCGTAGCAGTGAACAGCAGCGCATACTATTTTTTTTCAAATCGAATAAGCATTTTTAGTTCTCAAGTGGAAAAAATAAAATTCACTGCACTTACACACACGGATTTATTTTGATGAAAATGATTATTACTACTTGTTGTAAGCCGAGATTTTATAGTACAGCAGCAGTAGTAGCCGATAAATCGACTCTTGAAAACAACGGAGGAAATAAGCGGCAGCATTTTGTATGCATCCGTTTTTGAGAAGTGTAATCGTTACATCATCATCGAGTTATCGCCATTGCTGTCATCATTATATCGGACATAGCAGTTTCTAAAAGAGGCTGCTTATTTTTTTTTGCTAGAAAAGACTTTTATATAAAAAATATTATCTCGTTAATGTGCAATTCCCGTTTAGCTTATATTCTAGCTAGTTGACATATTTCAAGAATAAAAAAAGGGAGTTCTTATGTCGTTTCCCTTCCATTTTGTTCCTAAGTTGTAGTCACTCTGTCTTTTTTATGTGTGAGGAGTTGTGGTGAAGTTTTTTTTTCTTATTTTTTGTGTTGACTTGAGTGAACAATACGTATAACGGAGGTTATGTGAGCGGTGACAAAATGCACTGAAAGAATAAAAAAAAGTGAGCAGAGCAGTATCCTTCTAGCAGAGCAACTTTATAGATATATTTTTTGTGTATTTTTTCGGTGGGAGTAGATGCTTACTGTAAAAAATAGGGAAGGAGAAAAGACAGCCGTTTAGCGAGTGATGATGGGGCATAATATGACTTAATGTAGAGCCACAGTATGTGATTTGGAAACGATAAACATATTTGAACTCTTTTTCTTGTTAGTACTTTGTTATCATCATTAGTATTACGCGATTTTCATGATGTCTTCAAGTGTTTGTGGTTTATCCTCAACGGCCTCCATTTTTGGGGGCCTTTGTTCCGGCAACAACCGACGACCCTCCATGTTCACAGCGAAGTACAGACTCAGGGAGGAGCGGAAAAAGGTAATGAACACATACAGTTTTGCATAATAGCTTTTCTATATAAAAATTCTATTGAGAAAAGGGACTCACCGGAGAGCGCTCGCTCGCGTATGCTAAATAAATGAACAATGACGAAGGGTAAAGAAAAACGAGTAAATGGGCATGGGAATAAAATATTCTGTCAGCAATTGTGTACAGCAAGTACAGCTACTAATTTTTTTTGGCATTTTACAATATTTGTCAGAAAAAATTGGCTTGTTTTCCTTTGCAGGTGTTTTATTAGCTTACGTAAGAAATTAGTTGTTTCAGATAAATACCTATATAAGCACTGGATTTTGGTCCTCATCAGAATTATAGTTTTTTTTTCTTGGGATTTTGCGTAAATCAGCAGAAAAGTGTTATATAAAATGGAAGGAGTGCGCAAGGTTTTCTTAATTTTATGGCCCACTATGTCAAAAAGTTTAAATGCGGTCGTTAAGTATCTGGTTAGCTTTTTGGCCGTGGCA
>JAHZND010000767.1:0-30389 GCA_027744115.1 Acrocyrtus sp. NNG-2020 | reverse complement strand
TTTGAGCTTCCTCTATTGCTGCACTTGTCGCCTGAGCGAGCGTCATGTATGTACCGTCACCAATAGGGCCAGCCCCTCCGTTCAAATTGGGGCAACCTGAAAATTCTCCAGCTTGGCTCAACTTTCCTTGTAATCCGGTGAAGTTATTGGTGATAATTGGCGGGGAGGACTCGTGGTATCCATTGTTAGAAAGATCAAAATTAGGCACCGGAGGAGTACCTGGCATAGACACAGAATACGGAAAGATGTCATCCATCCCAAGCTGCCAGTCTGTCATATCCAGTTGTTGTTGAGCGCTGCCCACATTTGTACATGTGGACATAACGCTGATGACAGATTCCTGACTGATCGCCGATTTCATAGTGTTCATATCTAAACTTGGGAAATTGGCCACGCTCGCCCAGCGTGCAGAGCCAGGAAAGTTGTTAATTCTCTCACAACTTTTCGAGAGTTGAATCTGAAACAGTGTTTGAGTAAAGTAAATGTCAAGCAAAGACAATGAATGATTGACTTATTAAAATTGCTTTCTCAATAAATGGCTAAAGAATGACTCACCTTGCTTTCCCAAAGTTGCTCTCTGCTTTTGCTCAAATTTTTCCTCAGCTTCCACGGCCCACCTGATGGCTCGCCAGTGGCTATTCTCATTTTTTCAATTAACGCTTCTCTCGACTTAGTTTTTCCTCCCATTTTATTCAAGTCGTAAGCAGACTTGCAAGCCCGCAGAATGGAACGAGCTGATTGACGACGACCTGCAGGACTTGCTGAAGCGGTGCTACAACCAGACATGGCTGAGGCCTTTCTTGGTGCTGCAAAAGGAAAATTTTCAAAAGTAGTTCAATACCTACAGCCAAACCTAATCATTTTTGTATGCTTCAAGCCAATAATTTAAAAGATTACATCGCTTCTTGGGTCCGCAATGAGAAAGGAATGGGCTCTCGGGAGGAATACTTGATTCTCTCACCGCTGTCGGTTGCGGTGGAGTTTCATCAGCAGCAGTAACTATAATCGCTGATGGAGGCAAGTAAGGCCGTACCCATTGATGCGTCTCCATATCCTGCGCGCTTGGTCGAATCCTAGTCATAATGGGAAAACTTTTTTGCAATTTGCTCAATTGATGAATGCTCAAGGAAACATTTTTGGTGTATAATCACCTTCCATTTTTGACTGCCAACTTCTCAATGAAATCAATAGCCGCAGGGCTAAAACGTGGACAGTGGTTCGTACATCAAAATCTCAGGGGCTTTGACAGAAAGTTAATTGCTCAGCATTTTTCCTTTTGGAAAGCAAATTATTTTCATAAGCAACTCCCACTTTAGTAACCTACCCACGTAATCTGGCGTCCCCAAAATTTCTCTTATCTCCATACCAGGTCGAATCACACGGGAAATCTCGAAATCGCATAACTTTATGTCACATGACGGGAACTCTCCCATGAGTAATAAATTTTGCGGCTAAAAAAGATTTAAATAATTAGCTACTCTCCCCAAAAGCAATATATTTAAACGTGTTTGACGATTACCCTTCAATAACTTGTACCTAACAAACTCAATTTCATTTTTTAGATACAGTATCGTGCTCAATAAAACTCGCGGAACAAGTTGTTAAATTCTTTGTCATTTCGGCTCTACCTTTATGTCCAGATGAGCAATATGCCTGCTATGTAAATACTTGAGGGCATCTAAAAGCTGGTACACAAATCTGGACGCATCCGTCTCTAGCAACACTAAATCAGCGTCAATAACTGATTGAAGGTCACCACCCGGGGCACTGCAATTCATAGTTATAGGTATGTAAAACAAAGTAAGTTCATTTCTTAATGCTCTCCCTTTCCAATAAAATTAACGTTCGCTTTTAATTGTAGCATTTATAGCTCACGCATATAACATCTGAAATTAATGAGTAAGCACATACGCTGCTAAATATTCAATCAGTAATTAATTAGGAAACAGAAATATTGCGTGTTTAGTCATATTTAACAAGCAAGCAGCTTCTTAGACCAAGGCAACTCCTTCAACGTTATGGCGGAGAAAGTGACACGTCGTCAATTGTAAACGTTGCGGAAATAATGTGAGGACGCGTTCTCAGAGATTTAGGCATTCCAAAAGTTGGAAATCCATAAAGAAAACTTCAGACGGCCTTTTGGCAAAGTTTATAAATTTGTGCTCACAATTTGGAGGGATATCATATCAAATATCTTGTTAAAATTTGCATAGCGATATGAGTACATAATTATTGCAAATGGAGGATGCATAAAGCGCTATATAAATTCTCCTTACAACTCCATGATGGTAACAATAAAGTCATCCAAAATGAAAGCATCCTTGAAACTGATGATGTATGGATTCTTGAGCTGGCAAAGAAGTGCAATCTCATGAAGGCTTTCCACACAGTCTTCACTCTGAGAGTGACCAGGTCTCTTCCTAGGACTGAATTTGGCTGCGTAGTACGGCTGTGTTTGGGAAGATGAGGATGATGTGGAGGATTTCTGGGAGCTACTTGGCCTTAGGCTTTTGCATCGTCTCACTTGGGCATATAGCCCACTACAAGAAAATATTTTTTTAAAGAAAAATATATAGAATGAAAAAAATAAATGTCATTTTTGAGCATTTTTTGTAAAAAAAATGCATTCATCGCGAAAAGTGCAGGGGAGCCTGCTGCTCTTCAAAAAAAATCTTTTAAGTAGAAATTTGCTTTTTCTTGCAATAACAATAAAGAATAATGAATGGACGGCAACAACAAATAATGATGACACCAACAGCTAATGCGTAGGAACATTTCTATTACTGGGTTGGAAAGTGCAATTTGCTATTGCTCCCTGTAATTATTAGGGTAAGTGCATCTCAACTTACGTTGCAAATGGAGCCCCCTTGTCCACCCGATACAACTCATGTATATCCTCTTTATTGACGACGAGGCTTTGATTCAACTTTAGAATTCCACGGGAGTCACATGCAGTGGTTTCCAAAGTGGGGAACCCCACTGCTTCACTATTATTTATCACCATTTTAGCATGATCTTCATTTAACTAATATGAAGAATGCGAATTCGTGATTTCTTTTTTTCGTCTCAAAATATACTTTCGGAGGTGGAAAGAAGGCGATGACAGACAAACGCTAACCCATTTAGCTTATCAGGATCACTTATTTCTGACAATCACTGAGTTACCAAAATGAGCGATGAAATTTGAGTAAACTTTTCCAAACTGAAAATTTGTTTGACACTAATAGACCTCTGATAATATTTTTTTTCTACTCTATTAGCTGGTCACACTTTACACGGTTTACAGAGAAAAAGAATTTTCATTCACGATTTCGATGTAATTCGCATTGCATAATAAATTGGTCGTGACTTGTTTCATCCTTGATGAGCTGAAAATGATGTGAAAAGTCAATTCCAGGATTGTGTTGTACGTTCTCTCTTTAACATGTCTACATCGTCAATAATCATCATTGTCACAATTCCAACTACTTTTGTAAAAAACTATAAAAAAATTACTGCCGATTTTTATAATTAACGATGAATTATCATGAAAAGCATTAAACTACAAAAATATTGTTGGGATGGAGGGAGCAGGTACGAAGAAAAAAAATGTTTTTAGGGAATCTTCAATCTACGATGATGATGACGTTTGACTGGAGTGTATTCACGTAAAATATTTCGCCAAATACTCCACTCACATAATTACCAAATCTGGCAGGGCAAAATGAGGCATATAGATTTTTTAAGATGATACGATCGGACGGTGACGGTGATATTATACGAAGCAGTAAGTGAGCACATAGGCACAGACACACAATTTTAATATATTTATTTAATTGTGTAGGACGGTGACGATACTGTATGTAGTAGACGAGACACCACAGCAAAATATTTTTGATATATATTTTGGTCGGGACGATTCTTAATGCCGACGAAATGTACTTTCTGATGCACAGTTGAATTTTAAAGGAAACAAAGTTTAATATTGACGAGCTCGAAAAAAAAATCATTGACGCACGCACGACAGCATTTTACATTCCTCCTGCAAACAATATCGAAACTGATATTCTGTCACTTTCCATTTAAAAACTAAACACAAGCACTTTTTCTATCTCGTATTGCTTGTGGGATCGCCAATTGCATATTCGGCTTGGTCGTGTTTTCCGTATACACCTCCGCGAAACTTTTTTGTAAGGTGGAACGAGGGCAACTAGGCACTTTCCTCTTTCTCAATTTTTATCCGATGCAAAAGTAAAAGTAAATTACAAAAACATGACTTTTTCATTAAAAAATTATCATATTTGCATCGTATTTCATTACACTTCGAATTTTCCAGAATTGGTAAATCACCGTTTCCCGTGGCTAGACTACAGAGTTGCTGAAATGAACCAGATCTCAACAAATCACGAACTTCGACACGACACGCCAGCTATTTCACTTGCCAACGACCACTTTACTTTATCCAACCGGAACATATAGCACCAACTATTTGAAGCACTTGAGGACAAATTCTCAGCAAAAAAAACTTTTTAGAACAATAGCAAAATTTAGTTAAATGGCAGAATATTGCCTCTCGACTGTATGAATGAGTTAAAATGAGAGGGTTGTAAAGGGCTGATATTTCTCCTTGCTATCTTGCTCACTTTTTTTTCTCGTCCGCTTGAATAATGTACGAGGACAAGATATTTTTTGGTTTTGAAGTAGTGGCAAGAATTTTTCCACACAGTTTGCATCAAAAGGTTTTGCCAGTAACTGACTAACGCTTCTGATCTTCTGTTTTGTCGTTATACATTACTTAGCAAACAAACAAATATCAGATTAGTATTTAGCTGCATATTGTAGTATAGTAACGTACAGAACCTATAGAACAAAACACTGACAAGAAGTATAAGCATTTGATTATTACGTTGTATGATGATGTTCAATCAGAAAACAACTCCAATCCTAAGGAAGGGTGGACTACGGCTGTTAATATTCCTTTTTGACTTTGTCTTCCTTCGCCTTGCACTGCTCCTCACTCTTTTTCTGCCTGCCTTGTCGTCCTTGCCAGTTCCATTTTAGGAATTTCAGCTTTTCCAAAAGACTCGCTAAAGAATCAGAGACAGCGTAAGAGAGACGGAGGTAGAGAGAGAGAGGAAAGAGATGAGACTTCATTGCAAATCATTTCGTTACATTATCTTGCATTAGAATGGGCAAAGCACTAAAAGTATTATTATTATACTCATTATTTTCATCTTCTTGCCTGCCTATGTATACATTACGCGTTTACATTCTCAGTTGGATCTACCATACAACATTAAATTGGAATATATAATCGTAAATAAAATCCATTATTATGGATGATTCTGCCTTTGGGGAACACTACAACAATTTCTAGAAGAAAAGGAAAGATGGGAAGTCAGAATTGTCATCATCATCATCGTGCCCATCTCTATATACTAGAACCTGAGCCACCAGACCAATGCAACGACATCATTGATGGCTTCCTTCGTCAGAAAAAAAATTCCAATCGGGTAGTCATCTCTCATTCATCCCCAAAAGAACTCCTATTTGCCGTTTACGTGTTCTCTGCGTTTGCGTTTTGCTAGAAGATCTTTTTTCCTTTTAGCGTTTAGTCGAATAGGAAGACTTTTTTAGGGTTTGTTTTGGTGCACTGCCTACGATCATCACTGGTTTTGTACACTTTCAGGCATATGGATTTTTGAATCCATTTTCGCTTAAAAAAATGCTCGCATATCAGAAAGAAATCTTTATTGTAACAGAGCTAAACTGCTGACTGTTGCTGTATTTACTAGGAGCGCCCTCGGGGAAGGGTTGGCTAACTGGCATTAGTAGATTATAATGTACTTTAGCACAAAAGAGACGTGAGCTGATCTACATAGAACTCTGTCAGGAGCACATTCCTCCGATATGATGGCTTTTTAAAAATCTTAAAANAACTCTGTCAGGAGCACATTCCTCCGATATGATGGCTTTTTAAAAATCTTAAAACGCTGGCGATGATGAGCTGAGAGCACTTAATCATTACAGATTCTCATTGTCAATAGCATTCTCCACATCCCTATTTCCATAATGGTGAGATGCTAATCTAGTTAGGTAAGGAGAAGTGCAGTGCATAGTCACTAGTCACCAGACAATCTCCGTTTCATATATTGAATAAATTTTAAAAATATAAAAAAACAACAGACAAGGTTTGTGCACTGAGACTGTGTACGCATCTACTACATTCGTAAACTTTTTTGTTCATCCGCCCACCATCGCCGAATCTAAAGTTGTTCTTTTCGTACTTTAACTTCTAAAAGTTATTATACCTCTCATCGTCATATTATATGTCTGCCTTAATAAATTGCTATACGTGTGCTTAATGGTCATTTTATTATGCTAAATATTACAGTATATATTTAAAGGATTTATTTATTCTTTTTCTAGTCAAACTCTTCCAAAAAAAATCTCATCGACCTTTTTTACAAACTTTTTCGTGTAGGATAATACACTACACACTCTTCTACTGTTTATGTTTGTGTGCTGCCTTTTTGTTTGTAAACTTTGAAGCGAGCAGTAAGTTGGACTCACACCGTAAATTTCTGTTAATCTAGTATTTCGTTGCATGCTTCGGGACTATAGCTAACCAAAGAAGGTGTTTGGGTGGTTTCCTACTATTTATCACTATTTTTTAGGCTTTCTGCAAGCAAAACTCCTTTTTAAAGTCCATCTTTTAGGGAAGAATGAAATTACGTTATCGTACATTCTGCGAGATTGTGGTTATGCGTGAAATACAAATTGAATGAGAAACTCAGTTTGATCAAGCTGATTATTGCCATTACACTATTACTATCAATATTGCAATGAGCAAAGTGACATCATAAATCAACACAAAATAGTTGAGAGTAGGAAACGAAATGAACTTTTTAAGCAGTTTACCTAAATTTACTTAAGTGCGAAGAGCCATTTCACAATCACCAAAAAATGTTGGTGCTGGTCTTACGGATGAAATACAATTTGTAAAGTGTACACCACGAAATTCACACTTGTCCTTGTCCGCGACTTACCTACCTATCAGGAAAATTACTTCTTGCTTACACCTTCATCTACACTGACGACGACTGACATTATTATTAATCTTTTCTTTTGGATGAATGGACAGCTCCCCCTGTCATTGTCTACATGTAGAAGCTTCCTAAAGGTAGGTAGGTATATATGAAATTGCCAAAAGTTAATGTAGATAATGAATCCTATAGAATGTTGGTCTGGGGGTCTGGTATTAGACGATGGGGCCTATTCTGGTATAAAAATCTGCAGTTTTGCATGCAATCTCTGTACTTTGTTACTACCATAATCATATATCTACTTAAGAGTATTGCTATATTTCATAACGAGTGGTATTTCCATGTTGGCAGCTTTTCTGAGACTTTCTGCGAAAATATCCTGGACAGTTTTGGAGATAACTTACAATAACTCCTGACGTAAAAGTAGCGATAACAGCAGGATGGGCGGTAGCGTCTTTCAATTTTCGACGTAAAAGAGGATGGTTCTCTATAAATTTTTAAAAGACAAACATTGTACTAAGATTTCCGCTATCAACAGTGTATGTGAATCAACTCGACATTTTTCTACATTGAGTGCCGATTTCTGAGTAAAATTCTAAACTGGCTGTCCTATTCATCCAAGAAATATTGTGGTACAAATTTCTATGTGAATCAACTCGACATTTTTCTACATTGAGTGCCGATTTCTGAGTAAAATTCTAAACTGGCTGTCCTATTCATCCAAGAAATATTGTG
The DNA here is from genome assembly GCA_027744115.1 of Acrocyrtus sp. NNG-2020. Lineage (NCBI taxonomy): Eukaryota > Metazoa > Arthropoda > Collembola > Entomobryomorpha > Entomobryidae > Acrocyrtus > Acrocyrtus sp. NNG-2020. The sequence goes on along the minus strand of JAHZND010000767.1, from coordinate 22,629 downwards.
GTACAAATTGAGTTTCACTTCATTGTCAATGATCAATGATCACAAAAGAGCGATCAACTTCTGCTTTAATGTCCCTGTGATGTTTGGACATGCTAGAATATGCGCCTATTTATTAATCTCATCTTCTATGATAGAACTCTGCAATTTTACTATGTTTCTGATTTTGTACAAATCTTATTACAAAGTGAAGACGAGATTACCTAAAATATAATTTTCTGATCAGGTTCAGCATATTTGTAATCTTGACATGTACCTGTCACTTATCCGAAAAACTTTTTTTTTGCATAGCGACCTATGTGCGATTTATCCTGCACCTCCCATCCACTCTGGTCCAGCAAATTGCAAGAGAACGCATTTGGGATTTTCACATTTTATTAGTGTGTGCCGTGCCGTAATTGTAATGTTTCCCCAGAACACTTGAAGGCAAGGAGGTGCCCAAATGAATTGTTACAAATGTGTACTGTAGAATAATTTTCGATGCAGATGGGAGAGAGGATTGCTATCGCAGCTATCTGGATTGTACAAATGATAAACGAAAACATACCTAATTTATCTCTCAATGTCTTTCAGCCTGTTAAAAATGTCAGTGGAGATATTTCTAAAAAAGAAAATGTTGTGGTAGGTAGACTGGTAATGTACGCAATTATCTACTTTATTGCAGTGTAAGTGCCGATGCCGAGGGTCAACTCTGCGAACAGTATGGGTGCTCCATACAAGACAAAGCCATCACCATCATCACAACTACATATACCGTCGTCAGAGAAGTAAGTCGTTCTTAATGTCATTTGCAAAGAAAAGGCGAAATGAAGTTGCTTAAAAATCTTTTCTACATGAATGAGATACGGTTTGACTGATGAAGTTGATGGTCTTTTTCTAGACATTTTTTTTACTAGATGAGGTGATGAATTGGTAGGTCGTGTGGGAGCTTGAAAAGTATTAATTTCGTTTTGTTACCTCATTTTCAAGGCAGAACAAGGATGACCCATGCCCAGTGATAACTTTGGTTTGCTTGAGTGACCACACGTATGCGCAATATGTAGCAGGTACATTGTAGTCTGACCCTGCCCTACAACAAGAGAGCTAGTGTAAACTTTTTTAAAAAAAAGTTTTTTTCTGCATTTAACTCTGCGCTTTAAATTATTGCTATTTTTTGGGAAACATCCGCCAAGAAAAAGCTTACATGATGATTTACAGTTCTAAATCTTTCGCTTAAGTCGTTTACTTCTTCGCTCCACTTGCTTCTAAAAAAATCCTGTTCCTTAAAAAGCTGGTGGTGGTAAATGTTCGTGTAATCGAGATGACTACCTACTCATATCCTAACAATTTGGACATATAAATAAATTCATATTTCATTTTCATTTCATTTTTGGTAGGATGAAGGGGTAATATAAGCCGTTATAAGGTTTCACACGGCAGTATTACAAGTTCGTTTTTGAGCGCAGTTTGCGTAGAGTGAGGACGCATAGCAGCTTTTACGCCCTCCCAACCACCACCTCTTTCATCTTTTGCATTGCCGGACGAAAGTCAAACCAATATTAAAGGTAAGCATTTACCCGCGACCGCGCCGCAATTCCGACGACATGTTAAATGTAGCGGATCACATTACATTTGTTGTCATTTGGATTAGATGGGATCACAGAGAGTAATAGGAACAACAGCAACAAACAACGAACTCAGAAAATAAGCACTTGACAGTCTTATCATGACATGAGAAAAAGGGAGGAGGATGTTCTAGTCAGTTGTCGAAGGGAGGGTAAAGTATCTATTAAAAGTTCTCTCACATCCCAATCCGCAGAAAATCTGTTTTTTTCTTCTCTCCTTATTTGCATGAAAAATGAGCCTCATTGTAGTGTAGCAGAGATAAGCCAATTTGAAACTTTCGGAACGATACCAACAAGTGCTGGTCGATGCGGATAAAAAAGGAGCCAGTTGAAAGAGATCACCTTTCCGCACTACATGATTTCTTCAATAGGCAAAGCGAAATGGCACTTTTACAACAATATTGCATCTCAACATTGCTCGTTTCTGTATTTTCGCGAATCACAGACTTACTCGCTATAAAAAGCCTGCGACTCTCATGTTATCCTTTTATCTCTTCATTACCTACCAGCCATTCATTTCCATTATCCGAATCTGTTACAGTTACAACTACTACGCCTTCTCCCCTTCTTTTTCATTCACGTAAGAGAAAGGACATGTTAAAATTAAATGAATCACACTTCGCCTCTTCATCGACAACAGCTTGCACTTATGTATATATTTTTTTGAGTTCGCAAGAAAAGAAAAGTAGGCAGGTACTCATGTCATACTCATCTCATACAAGATATCTCATTACGGCCGAAAACTTTGCCGAGGAGAAATGATCATTAAACGTCTTTTATCGTGTTTCCAATAATAATGGTGGAAATAAAAAAACCGTAATGGTAGTTAGTGCTAATAAATGCACGATTATTATTATCAGCTAGATATTCATATTGCTGTCATTGTTAAACTTTTTTCTCTGAATGACTGTGTAAGCGTATGCACTAGCAGCAACAGCAACAACAATTCTTGAATGACCTGCCCTTCTGCACAAAAAAGCCTTCTCTCTCTAATAAGCTTTGTGTAAGGGAGAAAACCTTACCGTCTCGTAAATAATTGTAACAAGGACCCTTAATGTATGACTTAATGAGGAGGATCCTTTTGTATTTCTTTTTTTATTTGCATCGGCGGTATTTTATTATTATTTCTCTGAGAGCTCCATGTGCGTGAGTGTAAGCTGAGGTTGAGGATGGTGAGGAGGTCGTGGTCATCTCACCTCACTCACCTGTTCAGCCAGTCGCTTCACGTTTCTCTCATAATAATAATTATGGCTGCCCCCATCACTCTTTTTATTTTTAAGCTCGCTCACAAACAGCCACAATCAGTCTAGGGACAATATATCAGTGGAACATGTCTAAACAAAGAAGCTGAGGCGGCAGCTCGTAATGCCATTAATGTAATCTATGATGAAAATAACACAGCATGCAAACGGTACGCTTATATCCTTCCTGCATCATTATCATCAGCATCAGAGCCATCATATTCTATAACCACCACCACGCAGTAAATAACAGCCAGAGAGAAGAAAATGATGAACATATTTATATACCACCTACCTTTTACCTACCTACTCCAATAGCTCGGACCCCAAATCCCAATTATTATGACTATTTAAGCTGTGCCCCATTGCAATTTGCTGTCGAGCTTTTTATTTATTGTATCAAAAGTTATGAGTCAGCTTCAGCCCAGCTAGCTCTCTACTTTTGCTTTGCTCAATGATTTTGGATGGCTGCAGAGAGTTACATTCAAATCCGTGAGGAAGGCAGCCAGGTAAGCGACTAAAGATAGAGTAGTGGGGCTTCGTCTTGCACTCCACAACTAAGCTCTTTTTTTAGCGCAGCTTCACTTTTGTGCACACGCACAAGTCACCAAGATGTGAATCGCCTTACGATAGATTTTTAGGTAGTCAGGCACAGACAAGGCCTTTTTCGTCCATGAAAACAAATTTTTGCTCATGACTTAAAGAACCAAGACTGCTAATGCTTTGTTACAATAATAATAAAATTATGATAATAATGCATCATCGTCTTGATCATCCTAGTGTATTATGGAATGGAACTTTAATGAGTGGAGGTAACCATATTTATCGATACGACGAAGGAGGAAGGAGTCCAAATTTTTTTTAGTTATGACATGACATTTTAAGAGCGGAGAGGACGCATAATGTTCACACTATCGTGGCTGATATTTTTAAAGAAAAAAATATAATAGACGAGAAGTTATAAGGATTTAGCTAAGGAAATACAATTTTTTCTATTGTAAATAAGTTTAGAGGGACCAGCTATTCCTAAAGTGCACTCGATCTCCGCTGGTCCGCAGAGAGTCCTCCAAAAAATTCTGTTCACAGTTGCATTGCCTAAAACTAACCTTCCCGTCATCATACATTAAGCGTGTGAGTATAGGCAAATAAGTTTAATATCTCACTAAAAACAAAGCTAACTGCATGCAAAAGGAGACCAAAGGTATGCATGGATAGCAGGTAATGATGGCCAGAGAGGAGAGGAGAAAAACAAGAAGAAAATAAAAGCCATAAAAAATCGTACTTTGTGTGGGTTGTCACACTCTCATCAACTACTCTCGGCTCAATTTGGGTTTTTCATTTACATTCAAGATGAATTGCAGTGACCAAAATGGGATTCTTGCTTTTCTGCTCTCAGTTGCTTAGAGTGAGCTGTTATTTATGTACACCACATTTACGAAATGACTTGCTTCACATTTTTTTTACAAAAAGAAACTCTAAAACGAGTGACTCTCTAAAGGAGCAGAGAGAAAAAAAGAAGCTTCTCAAAACCCAACCTATAAGCTCTTCCCGTCACCCATTCTCAGGATAAAACAGCTAGAACGCATTAAAACGCCAAAAGTGATCCGGAATGCTGAGACCACGTTTATCTATGTACAAGGTTGGCTATTTCCTTATCACTAAAAGAATTTGATCCAAAAAGAGCTGATTGTACTGAATGCTCCCCGTAATAATGATAATAAAACTCCACAGGAGAAGATTCAAATTAGTATTAATAGCAGTCAAGGGGTGGCTTGCTTACGTGCGAGCAAGTTAAGTGACGACATACACCAAATATTATGGTGGTGGTTGTACGGGTACGGGTAAGGACAGGTTCATTTTTGAAATTAATAGTTTCACTACACTGTACAAATGAGGACGGAGTTTTTTTTGTTAACGATTAGATCGCCATTACGTACGCCTGAGTGAAATGCAGTTACATTTTAAAAGAATTTATCTAAATGTGCCAGAACATTTGTACGACAAGTATTAAGTTGTATGCGTTATCCATCCTGCAGCCGAAAAAAAAAATTCATTTCGCAACCTTTATCAGAACAGAAGAAGGCTTTTTGTATTGATGGATTGGTACATCCCTGATGCTTGTATTATGTTGCTTTTGCATTCAAAATTTTATGATACGCGAGCAATGACAGCCAAATGAAGAAAAGGATTACACCTGTACTGCTTCCATCACACAGGCACTCAGGTCATTACTTTGTCCTTGTTAGCGAGTTAAAGTAAATGAGCACAATGAATCCATTTAAACTTAAATGATTAATGTAAATCCTGACTGGGGAATTTCAAATTTTAATTGTGAACAAATTGTAATCTCACTGTAAACTTACTGCAGAACTTTCATTGGGAACAATACTGATCTGTATCTCTTACTGTGAACAATGACAGAATAATGAGGGGATTATGCTCAAGTTTGCAGATGGATAAATAGTACATATTATGCGTGGTGGTGAGTTGTAGGGGTGCGTGTAGTACACACACTTACCCAGCCTAAACTTAAGTTTTTTGTCCATTTTGATTCCGCAAAAGGGGTAATGAATCCATTTAAACTTAAATGATTAATGTAAATCCTGACTGGGGAATTTCAAATTTTAATTGTGAACAAATTGTAATCTCACTGTAAACTTAGTACAGAACTTTCATTGGGAACAATACTGATCCTATATCTCTTACTGTGAACAATGACGGAATAATGAGGGGATTATGCTCAAGTTTGCAGATGGAGAAATTAGTACATATTATGCGTGGTGGTGAGTTGTAGGGGTGCGTGTAGTACACACACTTACCCAGCCTAAACTTAAGTTTTTTGTCCATTTTGATTCCGCAAAAGGGGAAGGAGTCGTTTGATGTATGAGGCATGAAAGTGCTCAAAGTGTGAGACACAGACAGATAAAAAGAATAAATTAATTATGGACAAAACTGACAATGGTGGCTAGCCAGAAGATGTGTGATACTTGATTACGCACAAAGACTGATTCTCATCTCATTAAATGTGATTTCTTGGTAGAGCAGCAGCAACATTCCATTTTGGACTCTGTAAGACTTCCTTTCATTTCCCTATCGTGTCATGATCATGATGACTTTGACATTCCAAAATACATGCAAGCCAGAACTGCTTCGTTTCTTTTCACACGTAATTCTTCATTCCACAACAATGTGTTTGTTCATGTTGAAGCAAGCAAGCCAGAAGCTTTTTTGTCATTGCTCGCTGCAGATGAATGACAGCGGCAATAAATAACTTGGGTACACGGATATTATAGCACCTGGTTTGGTTCCATGTGTTGAGTACATACCAAAAATAAATGAATAGCCATAAATTAATTAAAAGAGAAGACAGTGCTAATGACTTGTCGTCTGTCTGCGAGGAATTTTCACCAAATCTGGATGGCTTTAATTGAACAAGGAAATTACAAGTTCCGGAATCTGAGCTTACAATACGGATTTGTGAGCTATTCATCTGGCCAAAATTACATGTGGCTGAGTAGACTCTAAAGACACTAATTATATGAAAACGATATTAATCATTGAATATGGGATGCACCATAACTCACAGCAGCAAAAACTACTGTGAATGAACTCTGTAAGCGTTCAATCTGTTCCTATAAGGAATGGGAAATTTGTAGTAGGGACTGAGAGTCCAGTACATTTTGATCATGATTGGAGAGCTCTGCTTCAGGAGTTTGTAGAAAAGATGGAGCGATGCAGTTGTAAAATATGAAATGGGATTGACACTTAGATTGAGCTGACAAGCAAATAAGGAGTAATGCAACCTGCTAAGTATCCTTTTCGATGACGAGTCCGGCAGAAGTCCAGCCACACAACACGTATCCGTGTGCCTAGCTACAAAATGTGAACTTATTTTACAAGCCGTGCTCCCTAAATGTGTGTGCTAAACAAACGCTTTAATGGATCACTTTTTCGTCTTTCCTCCTAAGTCTATTATTGATGCGTCTCCTCCTGATTGACTTACCTTTAGAGCGAACACGGATTGAAGGATCTGTAGCGTGCTCTTTGTTTCTTTATATGGAAATAGTCAGGTAAAGAATCGATAAAAAATGTGTGTTTCCTCATTTATTGATTTCCTTTTTGCGACTTCATTTAGGGGACAAGGAAATGGCCTTCCGTGTACTTAAAATTGTAGCAATGATATGACATGGTGTTAGATGGAGACGACAATGGCAATGGTGCCAAAAGTCTGGTATGGATGGCCTTAACATTGAAATTTCGTTTGAAATGAATTGTTGCAAAGTGACTGCTCTTATATTTTATATGACATAATGGTAGCAATATGCTTTCGTTGGAAAATGACAGAAGTGATTGATACATTTGACTTTTTCACGCTGCTGCCAAACTATGACTCCCTTGGAATAGATGAATTTATGGCTTGCTTCTATCTTAAACTTACATCGTTATATCTTTAACCATTTGTTTTGAGTTTCTCGTACATTTTGTAAAAAGCCAGTCAAAGGGTAAACTACAGTTTTTCACATTGCCACTATCCCACTACTTTAAATTCTTATTCACACGGTGCATTTGATACTATCTTAATAACTTAAGGTATGTTACCTATCTGCTGCAGATGTATGCTGTTGTAGCTATTGTCATATGAAAATGATTTCTGACAGGTGCAACCTGTAGCAAACTGAGAAACCACTTGGCTGAGATTTGAGAAATAATTGATTTTTATTACAAAAGAATGGAAAATCTTTAGTTCAGTCTGATAATTTAAGATAATTTAATTTATTGTCATCATCTTCCACATTTCCTTACAACATTTAAAAGACAGATTCTCCTGTTATTCAAGGTATTACACTGGTACTGTTAAAATAGTATTAAAATTCACATTAAACAAGAGAAAGTCCATAATAAAAACTAAACGACAATTTTAAACAAAATTTACAAGACAAGATAAGTCAATTGAAATCAGGATTACACTACAGGTAGTCTTTAAGCAATTTTTTAAACATTGAAAATTTGCCACATGTCACTAATATTTCTTTAGGTAGCCGGTTCCACAAAGACACCGAGCGAACAGAGAACATTTGACAACCCACATAATTCTTAGGGGTAAAATAATAAAATTAGAATATAAAAACTGACGGAATAAGTCCGCCGACATAAATCGAAGTACATATTAGTTAATAGTGAAAAACTATTTTTTCGCATTACTATTAAATCACAGCGGATGGATGGTAAAGAGTCCTTATCCATCCGCTTTGGTTAAATCTATTATGTAAAGGCTAAGTAAGTATTACCAACTACTACAGAAAACTCGGGTTCAAAAATGGTTATCATAAAAATAGATTCACTCGCAGCAACATTAGAAACTTCTCGTTAATTCTGGTTTACAACTTAGACCTAGTAGGTATGTAGCTTGCTGGCGACCAAATTTTCAGTGGAAAGTTTTTGCATCTTCGCAAATTTTCCGTAGTTTAAAGAATTCGTCCAGAAACGGTTTTACATGGTTTGGATCAGTGGAGACGCAGACGTTTTCCTTGTTTTCTAAAATGCTCTGAAAATGACAACACGGAAACTGGCAATGACATGGGTAATAGATAAATAGAAAATATATGTGATATTCAAATTCCATTGATGCGATGATCATACTTGAGTAGCCCAATTCAATGACCCTGTCAAAACTGCTTCATCATCAATTAGTGCAAACTTATGATGCATGAGTTTCTTGAAATCTGATTTATTTGGATTTGGAGACAAATTTCCGCATTGAACTGTACATGTAATAAAATATTTTTAAAACTCAAATGCATTCACATGACCTAATATTAGATGAAATTAAATAAGAGTAAATTGATACCTCCTATCTTTCGAAGTTTGTTCTCACTTTCAGAATCTCCTACAATAAACTCGACAATCAAACCTCTTCGGCACTGCTGGAATATGACATACTCCAGTTCTGGAAATGAAAAATGGTAGATACAAGCTCGAATGGCAAATTTGGCTTGAGCAAAGTACCACAAAAATTGTTGCGTTGTGGAGTCAGGCCGATGCGCAAAATGATCAGGAAAGAACATCACGGTGTTCCACAAATGAGGGGGCTTCCTCTCTTCCAGCGAGCTATCTGCATCTCCCAAAGAAGACATTTTTTAACTCTTGGAATTTGAAATTCTGACAACCGTTTACCGACAAAACACACCGCTAGGTTTCCAGAAGTGAAACGACAAAGGAAGGCTTTTGAAGGCTTCTTTGAAAATATAATTATGAGAAGAGACGTTCAAATTCAACGTTTTTATTGCAAGTGATGTATAGCATTGCATACTTAATGTTAATAGGTAATTTACAATTTCTCTCCTACTTTACTTACTCCCTGGAAATAATCGAATCCTACGAGTTCTACCCTTCAAAGTAACACACAATTTTTTTTTCATCGGTTTACAGCTGCAGATGAATGAATACTAATTTGCTATTATATAATGGAAAGAACGAATTTCGCTGGAAAGGATGGAACGGAGATATCCTTCATCCTGTCACCCATTGAATCTGTGATGACTGCCTTTCCTATTAACTTCATATAGGTAGGTAGTAAATCATATATGCCTCAAACACAGTACTTCTTGTTCTTTTACTGTTCATGACAGTTTCTTTAAGATGTGTCTAATTTTCATAGGTCGCAAATTCTTCAGTTTAGAATATTAAGTGAAAAGGGCATTTTTTCAAAAACTATGCTGCTATAAGCTATTTCCCCGACACATAATTAGGTACATGGTGAATTCATAAAAGTGCCATTCGTTATAAAAGAAAAATAATGTTTCATTGCAACTTAAGTAGATTATGGTTATTATTAAATATAATACACCATTTCGTTTTCAACCAAGGAATTCCTGAGCAAGGTACAAGAGAGTCATTCAAAATATAAATTCTTCCTATTGGGCCGAATATACCTACTGATGATAACTGATGCAAAAAGTTTTGAGCAAGAGGGTCTATGGATCATGATTGGCGACTTGGACCAAGATATATTTTTTGATGGCATATTTTTCTCGTGCAGAATTAATTTTATTACTCAAATAAGTCACCCTTAAACAGTTCACTTCTACTCCTAGGCCTCATTTACCCATTTAACATATGTATTATTCGACCTATGTATATATCATTGTAGACTTTTTACTTATACTGAACATTAAGCCAAAGCCAAATATCAAACACTAATCTCATATCCCATCTTTCTTCAAGCACTCATAATCCGGTCGTTATATTTTCGCCTTCTCGTGAAGTAGAGTACTAGTGGCATGGAACGTCGCAAATTCTTTCTTTCTTTGCTGCTTAGCTTGGGCTAAAGTTGCATTGCAATTAGTCATTTATTAGTTTTAAGGTTCAGTTTGAAAATAATGTCCTGAACTGAAAGACAGAGTTCAGACAGTTCAGATGTTTTTCCAGTAAATATTTCAATATATAACTTCGTTTGATGTTTTGAATTGCTTATGCAATAAAACTATACGCTGAGTCAAGTAGATCGTGGGAAAGCAAAGTAACTGCGCAATAATATTCAATGTCTGAAAGAATGTGTCATGCTTGTTCTCAAACTGCGTTCACATTTCAATAATACCTACTCTTACTGGAAAGGAGCTATATTGTCAGCTCATTTCCAGTCGCATGATACTTTTTAATAGATGCTTGAAACAAGCGTTTGGCTTGGAAAGTTTAAAGTAAGTGATATGATATACAATTTAAAAGCATTTCCATTATATTCACACTACCACAAAATTCTTTTTTTTGCATTATACCGAAAGTTTTATTTCTAAATTTATTCCCGTACCTAGTCATGCTTCATGTTGTTCGGGTCGTACTTTTCCAACCCTCATTTAAACTGCAAAAACACATTTTCATGGTGCCATAATAATATAAGTGCCATCAGAAAACTATCTCCGACATTACTTCTATGAATTACTAGTAAATGCGAATAGTAAATTAACCCAGTTTTAAGAAGCCCTGTCTCATTCATGACGCATTGATTCCAAAGATAAGTAGGCGAGTTGAGTATATAAACAGGTGTACGTAGTACACATGTGCAGTACTACTAACTAGCTTATATTCTGTCTTGTCGAGACAATTCTAGGACATTTTCTCATTAACAAGTAAAGGAAGCCACCTTCAAATGACTTCGATCATTTTTTAAATTGTACAAGTAGTACAACTTTAAACTTCGGACAAGGCGTATCATTTGCGGAATATCTCAGCGCGTAAAAGTGCTAAAACTACGCGGCTGCTTTAGAGTGTTGTTTACAAAGTTTTCAGCTCACCGTTTCATTTTTATTACAATATTATTTTCCGAAATTCGTGCCCTGTTCTTACACTTGGTAATGTAAACTTTTCACTTTTTACTTTTACACATTATCATAGTTAAATAATAGCATTATGGACACAGCTATCTGACAGGTTTTATCCAGGGAAAAGCGCATATCATCCTTAACCACGGAACTAATATAAACTATAAAAGCTACATAAACGGTTCATATCGCTCCATGTATGTTCTTTTTAATCTTTGTGTATTATACAACAGTGAGTCTTGTAATGAACTGGAAGTATATAAGTATACTAAAGCAAAATGTTTGCTCAGATGAGTTCATATTTCGCATATGAATTTGAGAAAGCCCAATCTCCAAACCAAGTCGAAGGAGACGTACATGCATATGATACGATAATCATCAAATTAACAAGATTTTGCAAAGTTGCTTATGAAAACCTTGATCAAAAAATAATAATGCTCTTCTGTTGCATTGTCTGGCAAAGTAACTTATTGACAAAAGCATGTTTGTGGAGGTCCTTGTTTTGTCCCACTCCACTTTGAGTTGCTTTCAGTATCAACGTGATTGTAGTATCTATACAGTTGTGTAAATTGAATTATTAACTGGATTATATACGTTGGAGCTTGTTTGCGAACGGATAAAAACAGGCAATTAAGATCGGGGATTTCATTACTAGTGCTAGCATTGTCAGGGAATAAAAAATTGACCGTACCTGTTAGGTAATATTCAGGAGGAGACCTTGTTTGTCTTCATGTTCAGTGAGTAGCATGCCGTAAGTACATGCCAAAGCTTTAACTATGGTATTTTACGCCTGAGCTATAGAACCCCGGGCTTGTGATACTCATACTCACGTAGCTCGTAGCTGGTTGTCAACGTATGAAATGAACGGATAAGCCTAAAGTAAACAAACACTTTACGCTGCGCATAAGTTTCGAGTTTCTTGTAGATTTGTATCAGACAGAAGTAATGCTTAAGTTGGAAGATAAAGTTCTCCATTTCCACTAAGCCAACGCTAGACAACCAATAAAGCAGTTCTGCAACATAATTTTATGCTTAAAGATAGCTAAATTGGGGTGAGGAAGAAATGGCTGCCCCAAAAATTTGAGTTATTTTAAGATGGGGCATAGTGAGAATGTTGTAATTTTGAGCTGAATTAGCGTAAAGTGCATACAGATAAGGAAGCAATTAGTCATTCAATAATTCCGGATATTATAGCAAGAAAACAGTTCGATACAATTTAAACGGCAATCAATGTTTTGAAAAAAAATTGAATTGTCTCTGATTTGATTGAAAGAATGGGTCTGCAAGAAGCGTATAAGAAGATAAAGGAATGGACTTCATCCAGGCTGCCTATCAAGAGGCTTGCAACGCAGGATCAGCTTTCATCTATGGAAATTCGGTAAGAAATGTTCAGTTAATTCTAACTGTACACGCGCTTTGTTTACGTTCATGCTTATATCATATGCCATTTTATAGAGTAGGTAAATTAATTTGGTTGGAAAGAAAAATACTAGTATCTATTATTTTGAAATGGGAGTAAATAAAAAACTGCATTCGGTCAGAGTTTATGATTACATAAGAGGTTAAATTAAATTGGTAGTAGGAATTCCGAATTTCAGAGATACCCTTTACTGCATCTGCATGTAATAGGTTGCTTCAGATAAAAAAGAGTGCTTTATTACTTATACTTATAATTTGATTTGAGAATATTTGTAATTTTTAAATAAAAAAGTATTAATTCTTACCAAACAATAACGATCTAGTGAATGAAATTAAGTAAAACCAATCTTTAACTAGCTGTGTATATTTCCAGTTTTCGCAACTGCATTTTTGTGTACAAACTGAAGCACATTGAAACTCAAGCGAGCAAGTATAAGAGAAGGAAGGTTGCCAAGAACTTGGGATACTCGTTTCGATCCCTCAGAAACTCTCTCACGGAAAAGAGCCCTAAGGAGCATGACCAGTTGTAAGTGGATTCTAATTCCAATAACTCGATAGAAAACTATTCTGTACTATGTGTAAAACATTATTTTTATAGAATAAAATGTTTAAGTGACGGTAATAAAAGTAGTACAATTATTTAGTAAGGAAAGTATACAGAAAAAAATGACTTTTAGCAATAACGTCTCGTTTTTATTTTTTCAAAATTTATTGTAAAAAGCATCTAATTTCAGATTTGAACGCTGCATTTTTAATCCTTCTGACCGGTCCATTGTGAAGGAGCACATTCTGAATTTGGAAACAGTGAAGTTACGGTGAGCAAAAGGCTGCTTCTAACGCTACATTTACTTAGCTTATTTATTTTCGCTTCGAGCAACATGTTGAATTAACTTATAGTATTTTTTTAAAAAATTGTTCGTAGTGGGCTTGCAACGTGCTTATTTGAGTTGAAAGGAATTTTAGTTGACTTTTTATGCACACATTGCTGTAACTTGTAATCCCAGAAAATGATTAATTATCGATTCGATAATCCCTCCAGTCTTCCTAAATATTTTATTAGGTATTCTTAGTGAACATAGTGTGGGGCTGGCTTTCCAGAAACGAAACATTTAAAGTATGAAATGAGAAATGAAGTGCTTACAAGATACCCTGGTAGATATACCCTTGTATATTTGATTTTTTAATTTTCACTGCTCACTACGTTATTCATATGTAGTTTTTTTACATTTATCCTCCAAACACTCAACTTGAATACAATTTAATAGTAGGTCAAGCTTGTCGCAGTTTACTTAGCACTATGCTTCTGCATACTTCGTAATTTTGCAAAAAGCTACTTTATGCTTTGAGTTAGTTTTTACGCAGGAAAAATGCTGTTCTACTCCAGAAATGATTTTGAATTCATATAAGCCTGAAATTTATTTGTACAGATTTACCAACTGCCGTTTCTTGCGCCGCGACAATAAGCCAAACGAGAAACTTCGTCGATATTGGCGAAGCTACCAAGGAAAGCTCATAAATTTTTCATTGCTTCCAGGTACGTTATCGCAATTCTCACGCTTATTTTGTCCCAATGTCGTATGTAAAATCGTGCCTAACGTAAAGTGAATTCAGACAATTACAATCGTACAATGTTCGTATGTCTAAAAAGTTCAAAAGATGAAATCCAGTTACGAACAAAAGCTATTAAGGAAAACATACGGCTCGGCACAGTTTGATTATGCAGTTATATGCGTACTTATTGAACTCAACTTTCTACTTTCTCTAATGACCAATGTGTTGAATGAATGTTTACAGAGCATTTTAAGGTGGAGAATGAAATAATTCGCCTTAAAGATTTGCCCTCTGCGATTGAGTTTATTATTGAAGAGACTGAAAACGAAGATCTGCCATCTCCTGCTGCTATACATTCCATCGGGAACAGCAACGAGCAATATGTTTTAATCGTTCAGTAGCGGTTGCCATTTATAAATAAATAACGGACTGGAAGAGTATAGTACTTTACAAAGAGTTACAAGGTAAATAGATATCAAGCAATCGATGAGAGATACCTGAAATCGAACTGAATTGAAAGAACTAAAGGCTGCTGTACGAAATGAACCATGAAAATCAACAAGTAAATATAGTGTAGGTACATATACCCATAGGTATATATTGTACTTAATGTACTTTTTACTTCACACTTAAAAACATTAGCACATATTTCGTAATATAAAATATGAATAGAACACATTCTGTCACTGTAGAGAGTATACCTAATAATGAGTAGGTAAACATACATCGTTACTGGCCTAGGCAGTGAAATAACTAAAATTTTGCAACTGTTTTTTTAAATAATTGTAACTTGTACTACCTACGTCTTCTTAAGTAATTAATTTTCATTATTGTTTTCAATTTTGAACATAAAATTTCTCGTTATACATATGTATGTAATGTACATGTAGGTAATGACAAAGTATACCTACCGCCTACTTAATTACAAGAGTATTACATTTGTACGCGATAACTTCATTGGTTATACCTTTGTAAATATCATATCTATCATAAATTCGTAATACATCACTTTGGTATCTTTATATTACTATCGATAATGTCAATCCTTATCACTTAATCTAAAGTATTAAATACCATAAAATTTACAGAAAATACTTGAACCCATTGGATTACAATCTATTTCAATTAATCTGTCCAATTAAACTGCATAGTGAGTAGAGTACATCAAGATAAGATCTGAGTCGAGTTCAAAACTTTATTTTCCACTTTATAAAACACTTGATTATTCAATCAGAATTTTAAAACAATTGACATACCTAATGAAAATTCGATGGATAAAGATGATGATGACCTGCCAATTTATCGATCATAGATCACCCCAGTCAGTAGTCACCCTGTTCACGCACGCATTTGACGATATATACAGATGTACATAGTCAAATCAGTGAAACGCACACCTGCTTTCAATAAATTGCAACAAAATGTCTGGTCCAAACTGGAATGATTGGAATGAAAATGTTTCGGATAAGCTTTAAATTCTGTGATATACAGACACAAATGTTCAATTCATTGGAAATAATGGAAATATCATTCATACATATTCTTGATAAAAGAAAGAGCGTCATATTTTGTAGATCATATACATAGGTATGTATTTTCTATACCTCACTTTCACAACAGAATCTGCCTGCATTACAAAGTCTAACACGGGTTTTCTTGCAAGATTAGCCTTTGTGGCTCGCTAAATTAAGAAGACTCTTCTCACTTATTATTGCATTTTTGCACTTATTCTTATATATACAATTCCGTCATATAATAGTTATTTGCACTGCAAATTCTTAAGCGAATATAATTATAAACTAGGAAGTTAGTGAGTGAGTAGATCCATGGGTATGGTGCATCAACCAGTTCCAAAGTTAAAGCTTAAAACCTAAAACTTTAATAATACTACAATAATCTAAAGTTACATTATTCTCATATACATACCTACCCTAAAAAGCAGCTACACTTCTAATTTGGATAAGAAAAAATGGCAAATTTTGGATACTTCAAAACAGCATCTGGAATACTTAAGTGTGTTTCGATTGTAAGTCATGTACTACTACTAAAACTACACAATGAAAACTAAATTATTTACCCATACATTTGCTCACCTCCTTCAATTTTTAACAGGTTTTAATTATCTTCGCATTAGCAGCAAGCGCAGTTGGATTTTTTGCTTCAGAATACACTTTCAACAAAGAGGAATTAGGAGATTTAATCGGAAATAAATCAGTAAATCTATGGCAGGAGATATATCTCCTTTGTGCTGCTGCATTTTGTCTATGCTGCTCGATTGTTAATCTGATTCTACACGTCGTTAGCGTGGACATCTACTGGAACAGAAGAACGGCTATAGTTGTAAGAACACAATTTTATTAATACATACAACTATACAAGCAATACACTACAAGCCTACTTTCAATACATTTATCATAATTGAGTGGACATGATGTACAACATTCGAAATTTTTCGCAGGATTTTTTGTATCATTCAGCGAGTCTATTGCTATTGGGCTCCTCAGGGGTATTGAATGTAATTTCTGCAGTTCAACTTTATGAAATCAACTGCACGGCCAAAAATGAATGCCAAGAATTCCAAGTAAAAATAGGCGCAGGGGTAAGTTTAACAATTTCAATTTTAACAACTTTCATGGACATTAACTTAACTTATCTGTATTTTTATTCTATGTTTAACGGTTCTGCATTTTCAGGGACTGTCAATGGTTGCCGCTTTAATTTGTGGCATAACTGCAGCTGTCGTGCTGACTAATAGAAAGGATGTTGAAAGAGACGGATTACTAAGCGATTAGGCAATTGAAAGAATGCTTTGTCGATATTAAATCTAAGATTGAAGTATTATAATGTACGTAAACTTTGCTTCGAATATTAAATTACATATAAATAATAAACTTAATTTCATGTATAGATAATAGATGTTTTACATTCATCTGTAGTCATTTATCTTGTACATTTTTGTTGTCAGAAAAGTAATGTACGAAAAGTAAATAAATTAAATCCTCCACGTCAAGCGAGATAAAATGGATCAACAGTTAGGATCATAGTCATGTTGAATATAAAACGGAAAATTCCAGTCAAACTTTGTATTCTACGTTAAAACAAACCAAAACATTCGGATCAGTTAGTAATTTACTATTATATTTATATTAATCCCATGTAAAAATGTATATTAATACTGCTCTACTTGCCTCATCAAAGAGTTTTGCCAAGTCGTGCAAAGCAACTTGCAATGTTAGCAACCGTTCCCCTTCCTTTGCTATCTTCGAATAGAAGGCAGGAATTATCCAAGGTCGGATAAGACGATCATAAATATCGTTAATAGTTAAATCCTGTTGTGTCTTCATATATTCGCTGTGCTCCGAAATTTCTTCGAGAAATTCCCGTTTCCATTCGCTTAACCAGCCTTTTTGCTCCTTGGAAAACGGGTCGCACCGCACCAAATTGTGTAATCGTCTAGACTCTCGTTGCAAACTAATTAAAATATCGGGATTGCGCGGATATGCTAATTTGTTAGCAATTTTGAAGATACGCCTGGCCTTTTGTTTCCATACTTTTAAAATTTCCATGAAATACTCTTTTGAACAATTCTCTATACTTTTGAGAGTGTTTTGTATTTCGACAGAAGAGATAGTTCTCTGCTTTGGATCTTTAAGATCTGTAACAAGGAAATATGGTAACTCTGTTTATGTACTTTAAAATATCAATTTTTAGAATTTTAGATGCATAGTTTACATAAGAAACTGCACCGAGCTAACAAACTAAACATAATAACAGTTTTGGAATAAGTAACAAAAACTTTTAACCTACATTTAATTTTATGTGCCTGATGACTCTGCTGTAGAGAAGATTCCGCCACAGAGCTCATAATATTTGTACTGCTAGTGTGGTTGGGATACGGTAGGCTATCTTCTAATAAATTAGAGGTTCCAAAACAATTTGAATTTGAGTTTATATTAATTATTATACTATATATAGATTTATATTATTATTATATCTTACCTGGATATCCACTAACCGGAGACGTACCGGCAGGCTCTGACATCCGTCGTTTTTTGAACCAGAGCTGTATAAACAAAACAGAAATGAGATGTTTGACTACATGAGTGCTTTGAAGAAAAGTGACACACAATTGACATTACAATAAGGTATATATAATACATTTTCTATGTAACTTTATTTTGATTCAGTATATACTAGTACTTTAATAATGAAAAATTAATACCCGGATCTCTGTTCGATCGAGCCCAGTAGATATAGTCATATCTAATATGTCACTCTGCTGCGGATTTGCATTTTCCTTAAATTTTTCTTCAAGTATTCTTACTTGCTCCATACTTTTCCGTCCCTTTCTATGAGCTGCACGAGAGTTACTTGTGCAATGCACCTCAACCCCGGCACAACCGGTTAAATTATCATTATGTTCTCTGCTATGACTGGTTTCAGCAGGTGGCATTTGTACCTTCTTCTTTTTCCGACCGGTTGAATCCGAAGCTAGGTCACCTAGCTTCGGATTCAACCTGTCTTGAACCCTTTTAATAATTTTAGCAGACTCTTCAGACGCCCCTTTGTCCACCTACAAACAAACGTAATTCAACAATGATTCGTAGTCTCCCAGATCACAAGATCATGAATGATCAAAATTTAAACATTTGTTTTTTCTTTACCTTATGTGCGACCCTCTCCATGTTTCTTTTAAATCCGTAGTTGTTATCACTCAGGGCTGTAGATGGAACATACGCTGTAGATGCCTCCGGGTTACTATTCCTAGTTGTAGAAACGCTTTTACTGATACTAACAGCTACAGCATTAATGTCAATCTCAACATTCTTCTTTGGTATTTTATAGCCAGCAGCAAACTGTCGCGGTGGTTCATTTGGGCAGGTGTCAGATGAGGTCTGCCGTTTTTGCGGATTAATCTTCGACATATCTACTTCCGGTTGCAGAGTAGGTGGTTGACTATGAGTAGCTGACTCAATTAATGATGCTAGTCCAAAATCAGGAATGTCGAAATGTACCTGTTGCTCCAATAATGGGGCCGTATCTTCACTAGCAGCAGTAGATGCAGAGACAGGTGGAGGTCCATTACCTACTGGATTAACAATTCTTAGTTTAGCATGTATCCGTTGTTTCTTAACAGTATTGCCGTTATATGTTTATGATCCGACTTACAATATACTGTGGAACCCCTACGATCCTCCAGAACTAAGGGATGTTTAGCGATATTTAGAGCAGGATCGGCCGTAACTCTACTAAACGGCCGGTTTTGAGGAACCAAAGTTGACATCTGCTCGTCTTTTCTAGCACCGATTCTAATATTAAATTTTGAGGGCGAAGGGGTGTTTTTTGCAGGAATCTCTTTGGGAAGAACAGGGGTAGCCCCTAGATCGTTATTCTTACTATCCCTTCGTGGTGGGTTAAAGCTGGTACTGGGCTCAGTTTCAGTTGTCTTTTCCATTTTCACTTTCACTATACTAGTAGTAGGTTCAGGCTCGTCTATTTTGGGCTTCTTTGGTTCTGGCTTAGATGGTGCCTCGTCTTCAGAATCAGACGACAAAGTAATCTCAGCTAAAACTTTGCCCATTTTCAATTTTTATTGCATTCTGATTTTCTATAAGTGGTAGAATTAATATTTAATTTGTTCCAAGCACAAATGCATGTCAATTTTCATAGGTGTTTGTATTTCCACTGACAAGCTTGGAAGTGTCATGTAGCAAAAATGTTACGGGCAAGGGTCTACCAACAGTAAAATGTTCCAATTATATTAGAGTTAGCCCAGCAAGTAATAAATCAAACTATTTTATTCCACGAAACCATATTATTGTGTCTTGCACAGCACAACATAACTTCACTTTTATATTGCGAATTCATTACTGGTCCTATCAGTCCTCAATCAAGAAGCTAATAATAAAAAAACAAAGGAAAATATATACTATAGTATTATGTAGATAATCTTTTATGTAGCACTATTTAAATTTGTAAACGATGTCAACTTGACAGTCACGAAAGATTAAAAAAGTAAATAATTTTACGAAGTCCACCTGTCGATCCACATGTTATTTGTACTTACTTCAACTTCACGGAATGAAATGGATAATTTTGCATGTGCAATTCATGTATTATTATGCTTAGTCTGGCTCTGGCTCCTCCTCACTTTATCAGTCCTCAATCAAGAAGCTAATATTAAAAAAACAAAGGAAAATATATACTATAGTATTATGTAGATAATCTTTCATGTAGCACTATTTAGCACTATTTAAATTTGTAAACGATGTCAACTTGACAGTCAAGAAAGATTAAAAAAGTAAATAATTTTACAAAATCCACCTGTCGATCCACATGTTACTTGTACTTACTCCAACTTCTCGGAATGAAATGGATAATTTTGCATGTGCAATTCATGTATTATTATGCTTGGTCTGGCTCCTCACTCATAAGAGGTGACTCACCTCTAACCTCTAACAACTACTTGACTATAGTGACTACCATGTAGAAATAGAAAATAGAAGTCTTCGATATTCAAGTTTACTCGATCCCAGAGAAGAGCTCGATCCCGTCGTTTTGCCTCTCTTTTATCACTTATGATTGGAACTATAGGGGAACTTTTTCTTGTTTTGTTGCTCTTCTTATCCTATGAAGTATGAAATACAAACACAAGCAAAATTGTATTGTAGCAAGACAAGACAAAGACACCAAACAGAGCAGATACTCATTCGTGTAGGTATGTGGTAAGCATATATGTCATATGCAATTGTAATCATAATCACATATCATTATGCATGCGTAATACTTCAACATGCCTGTAATGCAATTGCATGTAAAAATTATTAACTGCATTATTGGACATTAGAAAAAAATTTCTTGTAACTGATACCTAACCTGATCCTATACCTAATGAGGATGGAATGGAAGTAAATAATCATGCGTGCGTTGTATCGGTAGTGTCTTCTTAATTTCTCATGCGTGTATCGTCCCTGGTCCCTGCTTCTGCTTGCGCGCTACACACAGCCCACACAGGATCTCAGCCGTGGTAGTAATATTAGCACTACTAACCAGTAGGATTTTGGATATGGATATACTCACAATAGTCACAAAAATCCTTCTAATTCTCAAGCTGAAGTTAAACTTGAACTCAACTGCATATATTTTTCCCTTGTAGCAAACCGGTGGGTAACTTTAAGAAATAAAATAAAATTAACCATACACTACACGTACGAACGTTTTCAGCCCTACAATACATACCTACTACTATACTTATGTTAGAGTTACTTTTTTGGTTATTTTTTACTTGGCGGTATTTATAAAAGCACATCGTGAAACGTCATCCTAATTGAAAGCTCAATCAAATAGTCTAGTTAATAAATTGCTATAATCAGCTATATTAATGCCACTCGAGCAGTCAAAGTTTAATTAGAATCAAGACGAGAGGTAAAACATGCTTTATGCTTTTATATATGCTTATGCATACTTACCACCTTGGGATGTTCTTGGAACGTTGGGACTTGGGACTCGAATTCTTATTTCATATACTGCAGCACTGAATGAAAATTGCAATAATTTTCTTGGAAAACAAAGGAAGCTTAGTGCATTTGAAAGACTGAAGGTGATTATAACAGTATTTAAAACCTCTACAACACTTTATTTTATGACAATGACAGCATGCCTGAAAAAATTATTAGAAAACCGGTGGTGAGCATTACTGATTTCGATTTCGAAATTATGAGTGGCCATGGCCAGTTACACTTAATCAATCATAAATTATTACAATTACAAGGACAATCCAAGACGATTTGCACACATGTGAGAAGGTTTCTTGAGGGGAAACAACTTGCATCAACTTAGCACGATAGAATATGAGTACAAAGGGAAACCTTATCTGAGCAGTATAAATCCCTACTTTTGGTAGTAATTATCAGTTTGGCTATATAAAATACTTAGAAAAAAGGCCAAACTGCGACTATAGGACACACATGTAAAAGTGGAAGGGGTTTGATTTTGAACTTCACATCAGAATTAACAAATTCGAAAAGTGGGTGTTTGGCAAAACCCTCAAGAAATTGCAGCCTGCATTTAGTGCAAGCTTGCGATATTGCCGTATAAGTTTATATCTATCAAGTTTATTGGAAAGTAGGTGGTTTGAGTTTTATTAGAACTCTGCCTCCCACAACAGCATCTATTTGATCATTTGATGACTGATACCGTACCACACGATTGAAAAACTATAAAGGACAAAACATCACGTTTTGCTGCCTGTTTTATGGTTAGGCAGCTCTCTTTAAAAGCGTCATAAAAATTGTTTTCATTTCGCTAGTTCGCATAGTTAGTTAGTGAGTCTCCTTATGACGTAAATCGCTTTTCCTGCTATCAAAATTCATTGCAGAATTTTGGAATAGAAAATTTTATTCCACTATCGAACGTGCTCATATAGTCAGTAATTTTATTCCAGACAACGCGGTGATACTGTGACTGGTGACCCGGTTCTTATCATTAAATGCAGTTGTA
>JAHZND010000766.1:0-29353 GCA_027744115.1 Acrocyrtus sp. NNG-2020 | reverse complement strand
AATCCGCGTGTTCGATGTTCTCTACTGTTGCTGTAAGCTGTACTCCACGGATGAAAAGTCGTTCCGTTTTTGTAATTACTGTGAGAAAGTTTAGGTTTTCGAATGGCAAGTGGTTTCACCACTTGACATGTAACATATGTCTGTCAAAGACTTGAGCTGTGAAAGAGAGGAAAAAATAGGCCCTTTTTTTCTCAACCCGAAAATGCCGAGTTCAATCTCACCAAAAATATAGAAGCTTATATATCCACATACATTTAGGCATACACCAATGTCAATATCAATACGACGTGGGATCAGATCACCCACAGAAAAAAAATATTTCGCAACGCAGCGGAGTGCATGAATAAGCTTGCTCGCGGGGTATTTTCAGGATTTCGCGAGAAGAAATAAAAGCCCAGTTTTATTAAATTAAATCCAGTCGAAAGAATTCACCCGAATGCTATTACAAGCTTATGCCTAAATGAATAGAGAGAAGAGAATAGCAGGGCTGCGCTAAAATATACATTTTTTCCCTGTGGGGAATTTATTTTTTTGGTAGGAGTAAAGGCAGACATTCAACTAGAGTCAGTGACTCAACGCTGAACGCTCACCTGCACCGAATTGCACATATGCAAAGTGGGTAACCGGGAGTGATTTTGATTTTGGAGTGGCAGTCTGTTATGAAAATGATTTGGCGTTTATGAAGAGGCAATTGCACTCAGATTGGGGGCAGAGAGGAGAAGAGAATGCGCTTCGGTCCACCTCTCGAAATTCTCAATTCCTCTCTGATTGCTTTTTCTTCTTTGACTTGTGAGCATCAGGGCATGCCACAGTCATAGTCATAGCTCCACAGAAAATGAAAAGGTTGGATTTGGATTTGGATCCAAAATCCAAACTCAATTCTAATCGTTTCTGTCTCACGTCGAGGCACAAAAAAGTGTTTTGATTGTCTCTAGCGAAGCACGCTTTTGTTGCTGACTTGATGATATATTGCACAAATGACAAGCTTCAGGGGAAATTTTCTTCCTGTATTAATTTAGGAAACNGCTTTTGTTGCTGACTTGATGATATATTGCACAAATGACAAGCTTCAGGGGAAATTTTCTTCCTGTATTAATTTAGGAAACAAATCATGGTTCTCCTTTGATTCTGATTACGAATTAGAAATTGTACGATGGAGCTTTAAGCCTCTGCTGCTGATAGACGAAAACTGATGCTTTTGCTTGACTTTCACAGCCCAGCGAAAATGACCTTTTCACTACTTTTCATTTGTGACTTTTTTCTACCCACAACAATACACTCTCTGCTCAATACCATAGCACAACCATTTTAGCATTCAGATTCGGAAACCACTGTCGTTCTACTCGTTTTACATGGCTGAGGGAAGTGAAATGAACATATCAATAGTTAATCGAGTACGTGCACCTACTCTCCAAAAAAAAAATTTTACGGGCTGAGCTTTAACGACTCCTGCGTGGAATACGTAAAATTGCAGCAAATGACTCGTCATTTCTCATCCCGCCATTTGAATGCCATCATCGTTACTACTATTGCGAGTAACTTCAGGAATCTCATTGTTGCGTAATAATCCGAAAATGTAAATAGCAGCTGTGATTGCTTGCTTTGCGGTATCAACCTCTCTGCCCCTAAAAAATAATATTTGGGATGCAATATGCAATGTTAGAAGAACCTAAACTGGGTAGAGAGATCATCTAGCGAAGAGTAATTGCGGGGGCAAGTACGGCCACTGGCTATTTTCAAAATGTATTACAGTGATTGCATCGTGTTGCTCGTCGTCAATATTAGAAAATTTCATGAAAGCATGCCCCAACAATATATAAATTTTTCTTTTGCTTTGTAGGAAGGAGACGAGAAGGAGCACAATTTTTCATAGAAAACATATTTTTTTATTCCATCTGCGCCCTGTGCTGTTATCATGAAAGCACACATTTTTTACCTAGTGCCACCAATTTGTAAGTAGGCATATTTTTGTCGTAACACTCTGCTAAACAGGAAGACTTACAAATTTATTGAGCCGAGCGGGACTCAAGCCCGACCACCATCATACAAGGCTCTTGTTGTAGCTGACACGATGAGAAATGGCTATATGAGCAGAGTTGCTTAAAAAACAATAGGCCATATATCACATGACAGATGGTAAACTTGTGTGAGAGCTCGTGTTTGTGTGTGCAACCTGCATCTGCAATCGAATCTTCCGATGTGAAAAATAATCTGCTAAATAAAAAACACGGGTTGTGTGCTGGTAGCTACGAAAAAAAAAGTTATTTTATCAAGAGTCAGCCTCCACTTCCACTCGGTTTCACTGACAGTGAAAAAGATTGTGCCAAACTGCCAAGTGTCATATTACAAGAGAACACGGACAGTTTACAAAAAAAATTGTATGAGAAATAGCTTGCAACTGAAGTTTTAAAAACTTCGTGAAAAAAAAATTGCAAGAAAAGCGGGTGGAGTAGAAACTGCCATGCCACTTCTCCGCTAACGGAGAATATGATCCTTCCGGTTTTTGTTCCTCCAAAAAAATAAAGAATTTTCTTTATGGCAGGACGAGGACAGCCTATATGGATGACAAGTTGAATATTTTTTAAAATATATTTTTTATGCAGAGCCAGTACTGTACTCTGAAAAGATAAGAGTGGGCCAAAACCAGAAGACTTTGTATTTACTTATGTATGAGATCGGGATTCTCTAAGTAATAATCATATAAAGCGGGAAATTATTAAAATTTCTTTCTAATTACCAAATTCGCAGTTGTAATTCAAGTGACAAATTCTCACATGAGCACACTCGTGGAACACACTTTTTTTGGGAGGTTGGAGTTGAAGCTGTCTTTCAAGAAAAAGTTCAAGAAACTTGACTTTATAAACTCGGAGCATGCATATCCTTCGCAGGTTTAATTGTTATTGTTGGTATTTTACTAATGGGCGCCATAAATGCAAAGAAAATTGGGGAGAACCTGGCAAAGTAGAAATGCTAAATATTTTTTTACGGACTAACGCTGAAATTAAGGCAAGAATGGCAGGATAGTAGGAGCTTATGTGCCCTATGCTTGTAGTGAGTGGCGGTGATGTGGTTGTGGTGATGATGCGATAGCACGACAAGAAAATGGCATCACCACACCAGAATATATAATTTTATTTTGGATAGGAAAGCCAACATATTTTCTGCTATTTGGGGAATACTCATTTCTATCCTTTAGAAGAAAACGGAGAAGAGAATGGAGAAAAAAAAATTAAAAACCAATTCCGGATCTGAATGACTAGATGAATATACATTTTTAATAGAAATCGTGTATAAAAGTCAAATAAGAAGAGTGGGTAATTGGCAAGACTTGTCATGCCATGCCAAAAAGATGCGGACCATCGAGGGGAAGAAAAAGGCTATTTTCTGTGCCAGCGTACGATTAGCAGCCACATTTAAAAGTAAATATCATCAGCAGCAACATCAACAGCAAAAATAAAAGTTTTTGGCTTCCTCCGCCACTACTATAGCTCTACCGAGGGGATCTCTATCCTTTAGAAGAAAAAAATTGGAATGGCTTGTTTTTATATGCACTCTCCTCAGGATGCAGTCTTTGGCAGTTTTTAAGAGGTTCTTTACAGAAAAATAATAAAATGTGTATGGTAGATATATAGGATTATTTACATACGTAATGAGTAAAAAAAGATTTTTTTGGTATAATTAAACCCATATTTTGCGGCAAAATACGTCCATCAAATTAAGCGCCATAGAGTCATTCCCCTTTTTTCCCAAAAGGGCTGAGCTCTGAGCTGGGAGTTAAAATCTCGTGTATTTTGGCAGAGGATACTTTTTCTATTTTCATTTTCGAGAATGAAGTGGTTCCTCTATTAGCTTGATGGATATGCGATAGTGAAGGGATGTGATATAGCTTTAGCTTCATCGCTTCTCGGAAAAGCTATTATATGTCTATGCCTCCTTCTCAAGGAAATTCAAGTATCCTCCTCTTTTTGTTTTTGAAAGGCAATTTAGAAGTAAAAAGGAAAGGGTGGCTATATTTTGTAATTCTGAAATAGTGAAGATGAGCCCATAAGCCTTTGCTAAATTTTTTTTGGTGTGTGCTTCAGAGAAAAAAAATGCGACTTCACTTTTTATGTCACACACATTAAAAGAGAGTCCGCTGACGTGACACTATCTGCAGGAAAGATCTAAACATGTCATTCCACATTTGGACTGTTTTTCTACGGCCTCCCTCCACTCAACGTTACCCTTTTAACCCGAAACGTGACGGAAAGCCGTTCAGCCCTTAAAAATATTTTTTTCTACGATTTTATAGACTGCTAAATAATATTCACTATAAGCTTTACCATTTTACTTCCTCTTTTTTCCCCTGGATATGTATTCGCTCATCAATTTATAGTGCAGTAAAAACACCTTCAACAATCAAATAAAAATCTCATCTCATATCAGAAAATCACAGAAATTCCTATAAACTCCTTGAAAAAGGCATATATTTCGCCGACAAGAAGTGTACCGACCTTTTTTTCCTCTCCAAATAATGCAAATCGATTTTTATATCTTGTCACCATTCACCACTCTCCCAGTGCACCACTACCACTATGCATTTTTATAGTGATGGCGATCATCATGCAATGCCAAGATTTACTATCAAACATGTCAAGTAAAGCGCACACAAAGGACAGGAAAAAAACAAGTTGAAATGTAGGAAACCAATACCTTTCAATAAAAAAAGCCAAAATAGATGTGTTGCCGAGGTGTGAGCTCGAGGTCTTTTTTTTACAACGAAAATTTTTGCTTTTTTTTGTTTTGAAAATGGCGTGGTCTAATCCTTAAAAATTTTAGAATATTTGTTAAAGAGTGGAGGCCTTACAACCCTTCATTAAGGAATCTTGAGCTATCGAATGTGCGACGTAGTTAGAAATATTAAGCGAGGGACTTCATAATCTTACTCCGTCACAAGATGTACAATACATCCTCATTCCTCCTCTTAAAAAAATTTGTTATCCACTTTTCCTCCTCAAAAACAGAAAACTCTTCTTTTTTGTTTTATGTGCCAATAAAACTCAGTGAAAAAGTCAGAAATGTACATCGCCACACATCAAACATCAAAACAATCGTAACTTACCTTTTTCTTGAAGAATCAAATAAAAAAAAGAAAAATAGATATTTAGTAAAAAAAATTGGTGAGCTTTGCGTGTACGCAAGAAGAAGGTACTTGTTTTCTGTTTTTTCTGAGAATCTTTTTCTTAAAGCAACACATATAAATCCTTTTTTTCTCTTGAAAGAAAAAAAATACATTTTTATATTGATTTGATGACATTAGCTGACCCTACAAAAGGAGAAAAAAAAGAAGATTCCCATAAAGTGCACCATCTCTTCTCTCTCGCTCTCAGTCGGTGTGGATCTTCTCTTAAAAAGCGGTTAACAGGTCCGGTCTCCGGTACTTTTTTATGGCTTTTAATCGAAATGACTTTTTGTGCTATCGTATCGTCATTACCCATTTACGTTGAAATGAAGGATGTAAAGGAACGCATCTTATATAAAAATGTTCTTTTTCTGTGATAGTGGCATACATGGCAGATCACAAACTACGAAAAAAATATATTATAGTCACCCGGACCGGCACCATCTTCATGACATGACCATTTGATACTCCATTAGAAACTACCTTTAAGATATAAAAAAAATATCAGGGGAAGCAAATTACTTAAATTATTTGTCCCTTTCTCACACAGCACAGCATCCTCTCATCATTTTGAGAGAGCTATGGCTATTTTCTCCTTCTCCATATCACTTGTGTGACCAGTTTGAGGGAGAACAGTAATAAAAAGAGGAACCTGTAAAGTTGCTGGTTGCTAATAAAAATAAAATTAACTTTTTTTAGTCCCTAATCAAATTACTCAACGGAATCACTGACAAACCCAAACAATAAAAGTAAGCCTTGTTGGCACATCAAGTCAAACTCTGACAATGAGAGGCAGCTCAGCAGATATATATTTTTTTTCTGTTGCGGTGCTCATTGAAAAATCGTAATCTTTACCATAAAGCTAAACCATTCCTTGAGCAGAACGGTTTTTGTAGAGATAGATAGAGCGTTTAGCGTTTACTGAAAAATTAGTCCCTAATCAAATTACTCAACGGAATCACTGACAAACCCAAACAATAAAAGTAAGCCTTGTTGGCACATCAAGTCAAGCTCTGACAATGAGAGGCAGCTCACCAGATATATATTTTTTTTCTGTTGCGGTGCTCATTGAAAAATCGTAATCTTACCATAAAGCTAAACCATTCCTTGAGCAGAACGGTTTTTTTAGAGATAGATAGAGCGTTTAGCGTTTACTGAAAAAAAATAAGTGATGACGCCGATAATAACATGATAGGACGATAACTGACAATAGGATTAAATGCTACACGGGAAAAAACTGGAAGCTACTTAGAGAAATCTAAAAAGGGTTTTTAGATAGCGCCATTAGCTTTATCCGTTTGTCCAATAAAAACCTGATAGCACTACTGACCACTGATCACTGCAGAGAAAAATTATTATTATATATTTTTTGGGTACCCCCACCTACTTGGGATGGGCGCCACGTACTCAAAACGTTAAGTCATTTGAAACTTATGGGGATTGGGTTCTCTCCTGAAATTGTAGAAGGTGGAATATGGGATTGTCTTGTTTGCTCGCCAGAAAACGGCAAACGGACACCAAAAAATAAGAAAAATTCTTGCAGATTACAGATTCTGCAGCCACTTTTTCATTTTGCATGTAGCGCCGATCTTACTTGCTGATAATCTAATCTGCACGTTTGCGATTACTTAACTTTCCATTTTTTGATAAAATAAAATCTTATATTTTTTTGCAAACAATCGGCAATTTCTTTAGGATCATTATGAGCACATTTTCTAAAGCTTTGACTAGATTCATTTGTTAATTTGATATGATGATGAGAACGAGGCTGAGCAGGAAAAAATATATTTTTTTCCTCGTTTCGCTGCAACTGCCTTCTTCAGCCTCCTCCTCCTAACTGCCAAACAAGACACGTACAGCTATCAAGATATGATGATGAGCGTCATCATCCGAAAAATATATATTTTTACAACGGAACAGAAATCCTGACCTGAACGAGCCAGCCTTGCACGCCTGTATTTAATATTCAAATCAAATATCAATGCCGGATCAGTCCGGCATTAAAAGAGTACGCTCATCATGAATGATGTTATTTTTCTCTTTAGATTGACAAGCACTTATCGTTAGTTGACTGAAGGGGAAAATATATTTTTCCTTGCTCGTCAGGGGAGACCCCAAACCCAGTACAAGACTTGTCATAGTTTGATTGGAAAGACAGCTGTACGGAATTTTCTTTCAAGGCTGAAAGGCGCACATATAAATTTTTCTGGAATTTTTCGCTATTTTTTTTCTATAATTGAGATTTTAATTTTTCTGGGATTGTTTCACCTGGAGAGAAAGAAAAAACTTTGTAATAAATTTGTACTGTCTCTTCACGACTTTTTTTTGACAAGTGGACCGTTTTGTAATAAAGTTGCGCAATGCAGCAGAAAAAATCTTTTCTATGACAGATGTACAAAAAGGTATAATCTCCCAGTACGATCAATTTTTGCGAGAAAAAAGCTGAAATCTAGTTGTAAAATTATAATTTCTATTATCAAATAAAATTCTCTTCTTTTTAATGTCTTTCTTTTTGGTGGTGAGAAGAAATAAAACAGTTTGAAGTTTGATGTAAAAGAGAGAAGCGCGGGAATGGCAGAAAAA
Organism: Acrocyrtus sp. NNG-2020; assembly: GCA_027744115.1. Taxonomy (NCBI): domain Eukaryota; kingdom Metazoa; phylum Arthropoda; class Collembola; order Entomobryomorpha; family Entomobryidae; genus Acrocyrtus; species Acrocyrtus sp. NNG-2020. The sequence continues at coordinate 21,609 of JAHZND010000766.1, read as the reverse complement.
CAAGATTGTATCGTTTTTTATCTTGTATACCTATTTGAGACTCACTCAGAGAACACTTCTTTACTACTTACCCACTTTTAGCTCCAATTTTCAATTACATAAAACAAGTACGAAAAAATATTTTTTTGAGGTGGGCTGAATAGCCAATTTAAATATTACACGGAGATTATCAGATAACCAGTGAGATGAGATCTGGTTCTGCTAGTTGACACCCACTTTTCAAAGCCCAACGGCTGTGGCTGTAGCTGTGGCTCTCATCTTTTTGGATCACTCAATCTTTCTAACTTGACGGAGCAGATTCCAAATTTTACTAATAAAGTGAAAATAAAAATATACCTATATAGCTAGACAACGTATAATGCCCATTACATAACTCAAAACTACTCTGTAAAATGACGTGCGTGAGCTATCTTAAACCACTTAACATTCATATTTCCCTGTTTTATGTGCCATTCCGAGAACAATCTTTTTTATTCCTTCTTTTTTCTTCTACCGCTCTGCAGATTCCTTTATGAGATCTTGTCTACGTCATAATCACTGCAATAGACATATCTTTAGTAACCATCGCTGTCAGTGTCAGTGCGCCTCAGTAAAAAAAAGATGTGAAAAAACGGAAGTCTCCAGCTCTTCCACCAACAACGGAACTTGCTCTACAGCCCTGATATTGATTTCAATCATATCTCCTCCATTCGCGTCCTTTTGTGCAGGGAAGCATGTGAAATCTTTTTCCCCAAATGGGAGCACAACCACATTTCTATCTTCCCAGAAGAACGAGGACGTTCAGGAAAAAATGGCACTGTCTTTCATCTTATCGACTTGTAGAAAATGTAACGTGAATTGTATTACAATCCCAGAACAAATTCCATTTTTTGAGGAATCCCCACAAAAAAGTAAAGAGTGAGAGGGAGTTGAAGGGCAACCTGACACTTTACGTAATAGGACAGTGAAATTGAAGCGGTGGTCGGACCGCTGCACAATATGTGCCCGAAATCCTACCCTTGACGCTTTTTATTGTATACGTGGAGCGTGGGTGGTTGTACGGAAGGAGATATCGCTCAGCTTCACTTTCAAAAATGAGAACCACATGGTTTAGGCTGTACGTTACAAAGGAAGTAATTTATATGTCAGCATTGTAGAAACCTCAGTCCCAAACATTTATTTCTGAACTGCCACTATCCGTGATTTTTAACAAGAAGGCTTAATTTTCAGTAATTTGGCACAATTTCTTCAAAAAAAAGAATCATTTTTTTCTATTAACTTTTTTTCTCCCCTCTCGTATTCCAACATTCCCCGCTTGACTCTGAAAAAATATATATTTCTTGTAGGCTTTTTCCATACAGAATAAATATGTGTGGCTTTGTGAGTAGGAAGTACCTGTCAACTCTCTCCCACATATACCTTAATTACAGTCATTCCCCCGTAAAATTCGCTGTAATTTATGAGCCTGAGCTGAAACGCAAACAAGAGCGAGTTTGAGGATGGAATCTGAGAGGAAATTCTCAGGAACAAAAAAAAATTTATAACTCTTTGTATCCCTATGCACTTCCCCTTCTTCCAAGTGTTTAGGTACTTTTTTGGGGCGCAGCAGAGTTCAACTTTTTTTATCAAGGCCTTGTTAAATTGAAATCTAAATCGGGGAAATTGGGTTCATCACAGAGTCAGTTAAAGTGTACAGTTCAGTGCGCTTTTGCAACGAATAAAGTGTAGCAGTGGGAATACACTCATATAATGCTCTGTATATTTCACCACCCAAGCATAACTTTTTTTTTCGGCTCACTACAACTTCTCATTTTCCCCTGTTTGTATAGTCATGAGTGAAATTGAAAGTGGGGAAAGTTTCCCATGATGGGAAAAAGGGAAATGGAAATGCTAATGACACCGTAGCACCCTTTCACCCTTTTTACACTCCTTCCTACTTTTACTGGACAGAACAGGAACTTTATTTTTCGAGCTGAAAAAACTTTAAACCGAAAAATATATATCTTTGGAGCGCGATTGCATTCGCATATACATTCCAATTCCATTATTCTTCGTATCTCATCATCCTCCTCATGTTACACGCTTTTGTTTGAACAAATTTTTCATTCGCAAACAAAAAAAGATAGATTGGGTCTCCTCTCAAATTTCTCCCTTACAAAAAAAATTCCTATGCATAGCCAATTCTTTTTTATACCTGAAAAATGTTTTCCTTTTGAGAGAGGCTTTTTTGATATGAGAAGCGAAATTGAATGGAAAAAGGTTAATAACAGTTTAAATTCTAAAGTAGCACTAAATATTCAGCTAATAACCCCCTGCAGGGAAATTGCTACCTGTTTTTCCATTACACAAAGAAATTATGCATTCCGCACAGAACTATTTTTTCGAAATTCATCATCGCTCTGGCCCAACGTCTGACAACTACTGGAAGAAAAAATGGAAAATGAGCAGGGGAAGATTTGCTTTTTTATGACGAATTTTTTTTTACATTCCGTCCTCAACTACAAATTAGAAGCACTTTACTCGCCAGCACTACTAGTCACTATCGCTGCTTACTTACTTGGCGCAAAAAATGATGCTGAGAAAAACTGTCGGCACCGCTTATTCTAGTTTACCCGTATAAATAGCTGATATAGACAGGTCATTATTTTATTGCATGTTTTTATCATGAAGCCACCGAAAGAGTTGACCTGGCGCTTGTGGCACCGCTTATTCTGGTTTACCCGTATAAATAGCTGATATAGACAGGTCATTATTTTATTGCATGTTTTTATCATGAAGCCACCGAAAGAGTTGACCCGGCGCTTGTAGCAAATGCTCGTGTATCTCTTCTCCATGTAGCGGTGGTGGCAGGAGCCACCTAAAAAAAATTGCTAGCCCATCATGGAGGATAAAATGTAAAAAGGGCAATTTCTCAGGACTTGGAAGAATCCTGACCGATAATGGGAATCAACAAGTATGTTAATGTAATTGAGTTTATTGTACTTGCAATCTGCAGCTTTGAAGGGAATGAAAGGTGGAGGGTGATTGATTGCGGTGGAGAGAAGGGTCCAAGAAAAAAATATATTTATGAAGAGCTCATGCATCCCGATCTCCCAAGAAAAATATATTATTTGGTGGTAATAATATTACCTGCAGCAAGTAAAATGCTAAAACGCCTCACTATTAGGAAATTGCACAATAAATTTTTCTTTCAGGGAACATCTCATTTTCCTAATAAATATTTTTAATGCAATACAGCTACCTGAAGAAGAATACGGAAATTGTCAATAATTTCAATTTCCCCGGTAATTATTCATTAATTCATTACTGTGATTATGAGTGCTCAGAGTACAGTGCAGATTTTCGGAGTGCGGACAATTTGAGAGGGTTTGTCTGGCAGTTAGCAAAACCAGTATTATAATCGGAGCCACTATCAGCATGCAATTCTTGTACCATTATTATTATAATTAAGTACCTAAGCATAAAAGCATAGAGAGCTTGCTCGTTTACCCTTTTGATTTTTCAGACTCATCTTCATAATATCCACAAAATAACAAATTTTTCGTATCAGACTCGTTACAGCGATAGCACAACTACAGCCACGCTCACTCCTATTATGAAATGAAATGACTGAAAAAAAAACTGAAAAGTGAACTGACAATGCAATATTCCTTGCCTCCGGCATCGTTTATGCAACATCATCAGCCCATACCTCACAAATACACGAAAATATCTAAAAGGAGGAATCCAACCAGTTTATCATCCTCATCGCTATCATCATACTCGTCCACCACAACACCATCCACTCCACTTCTCCACTTGACTCACGTTGAGCTCCAAGGAAAAAAGCCCCACAGCGGAATATATTTTTCGAGTGTGTAGCTTACCAAGTGCATGCAAATATTAGTGAGCCATGCATAAAAATTAAATAAATTAATTACTAATGCAAACTCAAACAATTTTTATATGAATAATATTCCTTTTTTTTGTTTCGCGGGATTAAGAGAAATGAACTCCGAATTTGAAAAAATATTCTTTTTACTGAAAAAAAAATTCTTTTTAAACGGAAGGTGAATAGTAGATGGCGGCTCAATATTCATCAAGAGAAAACAGTACATTCTTGTAATGAACAAAAATATAATTTTTTTTGTAGAAGACTGGTCGCTTTTGCTTCCTAGCTAAAAACTTTGGCTTTTTTCCGTTTAGTCATTAGTCAACCACTTACCTATGGTAAGCTACATTTTGCTAAAAAAAATTCTTTTTAAACGGAAGGTGAATAGTAGATGGCGGCTCAATATTCATCAAGAGAAAACAGTACATTCTTGTAATGAACAAAAATATAATTTTTTTTACAGAAGACTGGTCGCTTTTGCTTCCTAGCTAAGAACTTTGGCTTTTTCCGTTTAGTCATTAGTCAACCACTTACCTATGGTAAGCTACATTTTGCAGTACAAAAAGTAACATATTTTTATGGAAGGTTATAGCTGTTAGCTTGTGAGCTGACCGAGCAAGAAGAAAAAAAGAAAAAAAAGCTCATAAATTCAAGCTGAGTGTGAGCATGTTTTTTTACGGTGTAGCAGAGTCCACTCTGAGTTTTGTGAAGAGGCAAAGCCAGGACATAACTCAAAATCCAACAAATATCTGACCGGTTTTGTCAATAAAGTGAAGTTTTTCTTGAGCCTCGTACACATTTTTTTTATACTGCCGAGACTGAATGGGATGTAAGTTTGGTTTTAGACATGAAGTAACAATGCAGAGAAACATTATTAATGGAAGGGGAAAAAAGACTCCTCCATGATCATAATGTTTTTACCCTTAATTGTTCTCATAAAAGCTTTAAAAACTGACAGACATGGTCCACTCCACTCTCAGCGCAGAGCCGACAACAATATCTGTGCAAAAATACAAATTTTTATTTACTTCGTCCTCCCCAGGAAAGGGTATAAAGGAAGCTGTATTATATTTCTTTATTTGATGCGGAACTCTTTTCATTTCAGAAAAAATGGCCATTCCGCTCTGCTATCCATTGCCATAATAAAAAAAATACGGGCTTGGTCATATGATCTTGTTGACATTGGATTGCAATGGATATGCAATTAAAAAGCAAATGAACGATTAATTAAATCCTTGTCACGTAGAGTGCCAAGCAAAAATCGGCGATTTACGAATGCCTTCCAGCAAAAATTAGAAGGATTGGAGTGCCATTCCTGGCTACATGCGCATGCATAATTACTTGACAGAATTATTATTATTTTTTTTGTTTCGGCTCACATTTATGCCGACACTGCTCTTCGCTCTGCAGGGAAGCTGAATAGAACTGGTTGTGAGTTATTAAGCGCTCATTATAAAAATAATATTATTGAGCTGCGCTATTTCTGAGGATGTAATAATGCTCTTATCTAAAAAAAATTAGTGAGAAAATTAAGAGCGAATCGGAAACCCGCGAGTAGAGAGATGCAAAAAAGGTGGAATTGTAATAAACGACACTGCCCGATAATTATCATTTGATGGCGCAAAGAAAAAATAATAATTCTGATCTTGAGAAATTTTTTTAACTCCTCCCGGCTAGAAAACAAATATGATGCAATTCATAAATAAAATTTATGGCTTGCTGAGGATGAATGATGAGGGGAGGAAATGCTATGCAGTTTGAAACTGGTGATATCTCTAAATGACTAGAATGTCTTGTAAGATTGTAAAATATTATCATACTTAATTCCGCAATCCAATCCCCCTCCAGTTCCTAAATAAATTGGGCTTGATTACAAAAAAAAATTTGCGTTAATAATAGCACACTTGATTACTCACACTGTAATTCTCCTCCGAAAAAATTATACGCTGCACCAATAAACAAAAAAACGAAATATTGTTTTTTTGCTCTTAACTCATTACCCAATTCATTATGATGCAAAGCTAAGAAGAAAAATATCTTCGCATTTGTAATTTTACATTATGCAAAAAATACTTTTACCATTTTCCTGAAATATATATTCCTTTTCCTTCATAAAAAACACTCCCTCCTTGAGAAAAAGCCCATCATATTATCAAAGACATCATCGCCATCATCCAAAATGAAAATGAAGTGAGCTTGTGAACGAAGAACGGAACGATTTTTTGTTTACAGCGTTGTAAATAACATCCGAAATTGAGTTTAGGAACAATTTTCCGTATAAAATGGTACAATCCAAAGCACTCATAACATGTCTTCTACATGTACCAAAAAACAATTGAGATGGTGGCAGTTGATGATGCCAGGAAATTTACGCAGATTTGTGTACTACTCCTATAAAAATTCAACCCTTTGGCAAACAACAAATCAAACTAAACGCCTACCTCCCTCTCCCTCTTTTCTCTCCATTTTAAGGTTTTAAACGAGCAAACAATTGTCCTGATCACGATGAGTGATACCCTCGCGAAAAAAATACCTCACAGCAGCGACCACATTTTTATATATTTTGATACTTGACTTTTTTTCCAACATTATCATTCCTTTTTTTTCGCAACAACTTCTTCGGGAGAAAAGGAATAAAAACGTTTTTTTGTAAATGATTGCGAAGGTGACTCATGTCATCTCTGCAAGGCATTTTCTTCACTAGACCCATCCATAACTCCATTTCCGATTTGGGTAGAAATAAAAAGAAAAAAAAACTGTTTTTGCTGAAACCGAGAATTTTTTTATTTTTGCGAGTGAGCAGTGAGCACCGAGCTCAAGCTCATAGGCAGTGATTATATCAATTGAATTTGTGTGACATGCCGCGTCAGCCGAGTGCAGCCTTAGTGTAAGCAGTTTAAAAATATCACCATCGATCATCAACCGGTTTTCTAATATTTTCCCTGTTTTTACCCCCTCGTCATAGTACGAGAAGCGGAGGTAGGTTGACTAGAAAATGAGTGTAATGATGACTTAAAAATTATTGCAACCTTGGAGCGATAAGGCTCGGACAGGCGAGAAGAGAAAAAACTGGAATTTTTGCAGAAGAATTAAGAAAAAAACAAGATAGTTCACTGAATGCATCATTCTGTCCGTTTTTTCCTCATCAGCAAAATAAAAAAAATATTTTTTTGTCTGTGAAGAAGACCTTTTTTCCCTTCAAGCTCCGAGGAATAATGGAAAACGAGAAGAGCTATTAAAAATATTGCGTTAGTGTGAGTGTGGTGAAGGAAAGAATGTATTATTTTGCCTTTTTATTGTGATTTCTTTAACACACAGTTTCGAGTAAAATGCCTTGCGATTTTTTCTCATAAAAATAATTCTTCCTTTTTTCCAATTAGCTGGCTACGCTGCAACTCATTATTTGCGATTTTCGCTCAGGATGATGATAATAATTAAGACAGGCTGACTGCTTCTGTTCTGTCCCTCGCTATAATCAAGCCAATTTCAAAAATTCTTTATGAGAACTTGTCCCTTCCTACTCCCATATAAAAATATATATATTTGCTTCCATACCACATTCATATCTGCCGCGGAAAAAATAAGAAGTGGTGTGCCCACAGAAAAATGGCATTTTATTTAAGCTTTAAATTCCAACTTAATGAAGTTTCATCTTTCATGATGACAACTCAAACAGCGGTAAAGAATCTCCGTAACTTGAGCTGGCTTTTTTCGGATCGGTGCTCCTCCAAACTTGAAATTTTGCGATGCAAACGGTGGCGTAATAATATTTTAGAAATCTACACACGTTTTTATAGGAGACAAAAGTACGCAAGTGTGCATACGCGTTCCCCTTTCAATTATAGAGCGCCGAGTAATTGGACGGAGTGCGGAAAATAGGAGTTGCTGGCCTATTTGTATTGTCAGCCTTCGTCTAGATAAGTTTTTTTTACTATGCGTGACATGTGAGCGGGACTTGCTTTCTGATATTGGAGTCGGTAGTCGGTAGCCGTTCCGCATATTTATATTCTGCTAGCAGGAAACAAAAAAAAGTGACTAAAAACAGTGTCGTGGAATCAGAGTCTTCGCAATCACAATCAAAATCAGATAAAGTCAAAGACAGGAAGACACGCATTGGGAGGGAGATACGCTGGGAGGAAAAAAAATGACTAGAAAGAGATCGAACTTTTTTTTGTCCCCAGTCCAGCTCCTTTTATACTGTTTTCTAGTGAAAGGATAGAAAAAAAGACGAAGTTCAATATTTAACAAAAGAGTTTGAGGACAAACACTGTGGAAAAAAAGAGTTCACGGAAAGAACAAAAGGGACGGGAAAACTTTTATTTTGTGCTGGAAAAAAAATACTGGCAAAGTCAGTGACTAAGAGGAGATAATGTACCTTTTGGTAGAGCTTTATATAAAAATAAAAAAAAGTTGCAAAAGAACAAGATAGGTATTTAGTAGGAAGCGAAGTGTGGAATCAGAAAATTTTCATTTTGCTATAGTCTTAGCCATATACTACACGCATAACACCACCACCACCACCACCAAACAAACGGAATTTATAAGGTGGGAACAGTAATGGCCGCTACATTATAGCCATCATCATAATGATTTTTTTTGTTTGGGCTCACTCTCAGTCTCTTCCTTGCAAAAGTGAAACCGGGAAAACTCTTCCAATTAGAGATTGCACATGTTCATGCAGCTCCGGCATCCCACCGTCTTTTATTTTCATGGGAGAGGAGTAAAAGTTTGACTTTGTGCATTGCCCTTTTCGCATATCCCAGAAAAAGAATCCATTCTGGTTTTTTTACTAGGATACATTCCTCCACGCTATTATTCTCGCATTGTGTGAGAAGAGAAGAAGAGCGAGCAGAAAAAAATAATTCTTGTTTTTTTGTCAATACCACCATCAACGGCATAATATCGGAAAACCGGGAGCAGTAGTTGCGATATAGTTTTAGGAAGACTAGCAAAAACCCTTTTTTCCTTCTGTTCTGTTCTCTCTCCAGAAAATAAAAAAAAACTTTTTTTTCTATCCTCTCTTTCCTTTTAAGTAAAGCAGCCCAGAGAGTGCAGACAGCTTTGGCTTATAGTTTAGCTCTGATTTTTATTTCACTCTTGCAGATAATTAATTGCCTCTACTTGCTTTCTGCTAATTAAAACTTTTACACACACAGCGGCCCGACACATGCAGAGACTTTATAGGCAGGCTCATTAAAGGTAAACAAATTAGACTCGTACCTCATATACACCTGTGCCTTGATCTGATATGATGATACCTATTTCTTCACTCACCAAACTACTTCATATCCCCGTTCATTCTTTGCCACACACACTCTCATTTCCGATAATGAAGCTGCAAGTGCTCAGCTAGTTATACAACAAATTTACAAGCAGTTTATACTCTTTTTTTCGATGTAGTATCTTCCCCAACATAATTTATTATCTGGAGCGCTGGTGGTAGAGCCCACAATTTCTCCTTTTTATCTACATTTTTTTCCTTGCCATTTTGGCTAAGCTACCTCTCAGCATTATTTTCTTACGAGCTACACAAGAATTCGCACAATAAAAAATTGTTTTAAAGGCGATTTTGCACCAAAAAATCTTCTTTTTTTTACTGTGTCAAGTTTTCTTAAAAGGAGAGGACGCTGAGAGAAAAGAAGAATAAAAGAAAAAAGAGCGTCATCGTCATCGCTCTTTTGCCCTCCCTTATATAAAGCCGTTCTCCTTGTATTTGCTTTTGTCTGACAATGCCACAGCTGTACTAATCCTCATTTAAAAGTCAGCCCACCCAAAACACTCTTTTGGTTTTAAAATGTTGAAAATTAGCTTGCAAAATGAGCTCACCTTTTTTTCAACCATCTTCTCAAATTAATAAAAAGGAGAATTTATCGATCTCGTAAAAATACTTGAAAAAGGTGCTGCGAACAGCGTGTTTCTGTAAAATATGTGCCTTGGGAAAATATTCCTAGTTCGGTATCACATCAGCATCGAAAATGCATGTTTTATGCGACGATAATTTTTTCTTTGCTTTTGCAGTTTGTATATCTGAATAGGTACCTAAATTCAGGATTTTTTTTTCGATAAGTTTGAAATCGACAGTTTTTTCTCTCCTACACAAAAAATAAATGTGCTCTTGGTCCCGCTGAAAAATGGAGCAAACTCACTCGGGAAATTAAAAGGGAATATGATGCCCACATGAGCACGAGAACAATAACAAACTGGCAACGGCAGAGCTCTTTTTCCATCCACATCATATCGCAATTCCAGGACAATTGGCTCCATTCTATTGTCGTCTGGAAGTGCCGTTACACTACGCCACACCACACCACACCACGCCACACCAGCCTTGGCTGGAATGTCCCCATATTATTAAAAGGAAATGAAAAAAAATGATCTGTTCGGTAATTTTGCCTACGTCAATGAACTTTAAATATAAATATGATCCTTTACAGCAGCCACCACAGCACACCCTTGTACTCCAGTACAAGAGAAATGTAGCGCGTATCTCACTCTAGCGCGCTATATAAAAAAATACACACTCGGCGAAGTGAAAGCCACTTCATTCCAGCATCGTTCCCACTTTCCCATTTTCATGCGGTAATAATAACGACGAGAGGCAATAATAAAAAATAAAATAGGCACACTCCCAGTTTCCCTCTTTTGTCAGCAGAAAAGCGGATGTGCCTATAACATTCCATAACTTATATTTTTGCAGGTAGACTCAGACTCACGCGAATTGCATTTCTCTCTTGGAGTAAGAGTACCACCACCACCACCAAAAAAAATCTTCCAGGGAAGTAACTAGTGACTAGTGAGACAGCACGGAAAAGAGTATCCAGAATCCATGGGGAGAACCAGAGAGGACTAAAAATAAGCTCACGCTGGGCAAAAAAAGTAAGAGAGCTCTCTGTGTATAGTTTGGGGTATAAATAGGCAATGTTTTTTCTCGGGAATAGTGCCTTCAGGGAAAGTATCGGTATTTCCCCATTTTTCCATGTGTTTGTTGTGCTCAGAGAAAGGAAAAAAAGAGTGAGGACTGAGGAGTGAGTGTGTGTGTGCACACAGAAAAGAAAACAGAAAACCGCTCCGCTCATATCACCCAAGTCTAGATGTAATATTCAATTCGGAAGCGATGATCGAGTTTTAACAGCCTTTTCACTTTCATTTTACTCCCACTTTCCACTCTCCTCTCTGCTAGTCCTTACACCACCACTTTTTCTTGTTCAAACCACCCATTTATTTATTTTGCTGTTCACAAATAACCGAAAATGTGTATCCATTGCTAATGTAATTTAGGAATATCGTGAGAGAGCGTAGCGGCATTAAGTAAACAGGGGATATTTCGATACCGGAAGTAGAAAAAAAAGTTACTTTTTTTCCTTCACATTTTTTTTGCGCTGCAGCTCTGTCTCTGTGAAAAAAAGGACGTAAAAGTAAAAGCACACCAGAGTTTTTTTAATATCATCTAATGCAATCCTGCACAGACACGCATAGCGATTTCTTGTTGTGGATTTAAGCTAATATTGAACTTGAGACGGGAGAGGAAGCCATTCAACATTGCCGTTCCATCCCCTCCCCGAATAATAAAAAAAAGTTTGCACAAAAGAACTGATTGAAAACTTAGTCTCTGGGAAAAAAGATGGAAATGCTCCTATCGATAATACCGAATGACATGACATTACGTCAGATTGCGCAAATGAATAATATCCCATTACAGGAAGTGAACGAGGATTTACTCGGCACGAGAGCCAAGCACAAATATTTCCTTAGAGCTTGTTTGTGGTGGAAGCACAGTGCTGCGAATAATGTATAAATATTTAATGTTTTCTCAAACTCTTCTCAATACGCGCCTGGTGCGGTGTCGTGTTGCAATTTGCAGTGAAATCGAGACTGTTGCGTTTCTCATTCCAAATTAATTTTTTTCTTTTCCGATTCCGATACTTTTCTTACATAACTCATTTTTAAGAGTGACATTGGCGAAATATGACCCATCTTAGTAGACAGGAGAGAGGTGCCCCCTTTAAAATATATTTTTTTGCGGCTTGTCGGGCTCTCCTTTGTGAAATTAAAGGGAAATGTCAACTATTTTCTTTAAAAATTCTGCTAATGCAAAAAGGTGAGGTTTTGTGGTTTGTATAAAATGTGTATTTTTCAGAAAAATGTAAAATATATTTCATTTTCTCAACTGGCAGCAATTAAGTGGACAATTATGTTCCCGTCTCATTATCAGCATAAACATAAACTTCGTTTTTCTAAGAACTCATTTGATTTCCTACAAAGACTGCACACGACACACTCATTTGCCAACAATGGAAAAGGACATATCAAATATCTTTTAAAAAGTGTAGCTTGCCATTTACCTCCCAGATCACTTCCATTGAATAGCCAGCAATTCGGCGATATGTACTTCATCTCAGCGTAAATCATTTTCCACATGAGTGCCACTCTCTTCTTCTTCTTCACCTTTACATTTGCAAAAGTTTTTTCTCAGATGTTTTATCCCCTTTCCTCCTAATAAATACCAATTTGACTGTGAATGAAAAGCATCCTTTAATACCTCTCCCCATTAAGGCTAATACGACTTGTAATATATCGTAATCTAGCGCTTGACAGAGCCACATTCTTTTTTCAGAAAAAAATTAGTGAAAATTTGCATGAAAGGGAAATAAAGGTGGATTAATAAAAAGAAGAGCCACAACAAAAAATATAATAAATTGACTTGCACATTTTCCAACGCACATATAAAGTCAACTAAATCATAATACAAAAAAATCTCTTTTTTTCTTCTTTCCTCCACCACACACCGATCCCACCTCCTCCAAAATGTGTTCTGTCTTTTAAAGGAAAGTGTATATGTATTTTTCCCATACTAAATGGAATTTTTTTTTTCGTTTTTTTATCGTAAACTATACCTATCCCCATCAAAAAATGGAGAATAAAGTGGTGTGCGAGAGCACCATACCAAAATAAAAAAAAACTCTTGTTCATCTCTACCAGTATTAGATATTTTTTTAGGAAAAAAAACTAGCGACCAGCAACATGCTCCATGTCTCCCCTGACATGACATAATAACAGGCCATATGACACATCAGTTATGTGGCAGTGAATTTACAGTTAGGTACCCGCGCCATTATAAGCTATATGGCCAATAATCGCAAAAATGTAAGAAGCAGAAGCTGCGCTACAAGACAAGACATCTTTCAAGGAATACATATAAAATTGGATGAAATATGGGCAATATACTTCACCTTTTTTCGTATTATTATTCTTTACAAACAAGGGAATATATTGTGCACAGAGAGAGAGCCCACTCCACTCACATTTTCTGTAAAATATTGGACGCGCTTACTTCTCTCAGAAAAAAAGGAAGATGAGAAAGAAGGAGAAGAAGAAGAATAAAAAACACTCCTGTGAGTACTTTTTTTTCGCATCGTATCATCCTCCTATAAAGAAAAAAAAATATGCTGGGAAAGAAACAAACTTATACATTTTTTCTATTGTTGCGGGGCGTATTGTTGTTCCGTGGTATGGATTTACTTCAATTTTTACCGTAAATATTGTACCACTGATACAGCTCGCGTCTTACGGGATGAAAACAAACAAAGAAATGGAAAAAAAGCTTCTACAAATATGGAATGGAGAAGAGAAGTTATAGAAAAAATTGGAGTAAAAAAATAAGAGACAGCTTTTTTAAAAAATGTGTATGTTTTTATTGTAGTTTGGGTATAACGGGTGCAATGAGGATTTTTGTAGCAAACAGAAAAAGATATAATTCACCTAAATCCTGTTGTAATCCTACTTTAATTCCTATTTCCTGTTTTTGCTAGTGTACGAAAGAAAATGGAGCTTACAACTTCCAGGCGATTCCGGATTCTACTGGAAAAATTGGAATTGAAGCAGGTAGAGGGAAAATGTGTGATTTGGAATCATGGGAAAATGGAGGGAATTAGTTGGTTTGATTTTAACTGCTTTTATAATAAAAAATATATATGTATTTATTTTTTTGAGAGAAATGGTAAAAATAGACGTAGGGGGAATTGTCTTTAATACCTGAGAGGGCATTAGAGGCACGAGTGGCTCGGAAAAAAGGAGGGTAAACTTAATTTAGAGAAAATAATTAGAAGTGTGCTCCTTTCCAAAGATAGCAAAAAAAGGAATCAGAAAAAATACATTTTTTTGTTTTTTTCTTCTAAAGATGAAAAAGACTGCATATATGGGTCAGCTTCATCAAACCATTTCATATGTGACAGTGAACCTTTTGAACTTGAGCGAATAAGAAACGTCATGAAAAAGAAGAAGAAAATGAATTGTCTTTAATACCTGAGAGGGCATTAGAGGCACGAGTGGCTCGGAAAAAAGGAGGGTAAACTTAATTTAGAGAAAATAATTAGAAGTGTGCTCCTTTCCAAAGATCGCAAAAAAAGGAATCAGAAAAAATACATTTTTTGTTTTTTTTTTCTAAAGATGAAAAAGACTGCATATGGGTCAGATTCATCAAACCATTTCATATGTGACAGTGAACCTTTTGAACTTGAGCGAATAAGAAACGTCATGAAAAAGAAGAAGAAAAAAAAGTTGTGCAGTATTTTCATGGAACAAATTAGAAATGAAGACTGTGCAAGCAAAAAAGAGTCGTGCAGGACTAATTCTCCTCCAACTATCAGGATTAGTTTAGACAGGTGGTCACGGCATGTTCTACATTGCACATCGTTTTCTGGTTTTTTTCCTTATAACTATATTTTTTTTTCGCTTTTCTGCGGATGGGTTACACACATGACGATTTTTTATTTATGGACTACCACTTTTCGAAGGAAAAAGTTATGAGGAGACATTAATACAAACAGTTATACGTGCAGTCAATTCCTGTGCAGAGGAAACTCCCCCTTTTTTGTACTGTTGAATTTTGCCCCTAGCCAGAATATAGAGGCCGGACCCACTGACGGCTAAATGACTTAACTGTTCTACTAATAATGGAATTACGATATCAATGACATAGCTAATTAAGAATTAGTATGGTATTAATATTTTCTTATTCTTCTTAAGAGAGTGTGGATAAAAATATATATAAAAAAGTAAAGTTTTTTTCTGCAGTTTCAACAATTTTTCCGCTTCGAGCAAAATTAATGAATTTGTTCAGGTGAACATGAAACCCAATCGTGCATGAAGTTCACTAAAGAGCTTTCGGAACCAGTCAGGTGTATACTATTTTTTAATGACTTATGGTCAATATCTTTCATTTTGTTTTGCTAAGAGAATGTGTGTCTTCGAAGTTTTCTTAAACCGCGGAAGGAATCGAGGAACGAGTAAATGACCGTAATCAACTTCTTTTCACAAATTGAGAATTGCAGAAATTGTGTTTGCAGCTATGTGAGTTTTGTCTCCTCTCCTTACAAAAAAAACGTAAATGATGTGTAATCTGTTATGTTGTTTGGGCTGAGCGAGTGCACAATTGTTCACTTTTTTGTATAAATAAAAAAAGTGTGCTACGTTGGTCATGTCATGACGGTGACGGTGCATCCCATTTTTCAGGTGAAACTCTGTGATTATCCACAACCCACAAACATTTATAAAAGAAAAAAAGGAAAAAATGCATTTAGAGATGTTAACAGTCACTAGCACAGCAGCTGACACATTTTTTAAAGTTTTGCACTTTTTGGCAGGTGCAAGAGTTGCCTAATGTTTTTGAAATCGCATGAAATATTAATTTTGCAATTTATTCTCGCCAAATGAAAAAGGTGGAGATGTACACTTACATACGTGGTGTGCTATGGTGGACTCGCAAACTGCAAGTTTTTTGACGTTTTACACAATCGTAAATAAATGAAATCAGTGACTTCTTGACCAGCCCGCCATTTCTTACGAAAGCGGGCTATTGATAGCCATTAATTTTATTTATGAGATGGTATTTTCCGTTTATTGATTTATAAAGGAACACATCTTTGACAGCTTCTTTTTTTCGTGCTGAAGAATTTCTGCAACCTGATATTTAGGATATGGCTTCTCTCCCTTTTCGAAACGTAACTACTGGCTGCTCACATTATCAAAAAAAATTCTTAAAAGCATTTATTTAGGGAATGGACATTTAGATGAAATGCAATGATGACGGAAATGCGAAGGAGGAAATGGAAAACGAGAATATTGCATTCTTATAAGAAGAAAAGAAGCCCAAATATTTTTTTTTCACTCTACCTAGCATCAGCGTTCTTTTTTTCAAGATGGACTGGTAAGTGGTAAGTAGGAGTGACTTTTGCCTATGCAAGATGAATGGGTCAACTGTCAATAGAGAAGGTGCATCCTTTTTGCTTGTGTGTTTTTGTGCTAGGCTGTTACTCCATAATTGGTATAATAACTGCTGATGAATTATAATTTTTTTCACTGATTTCTCTACCCATTTCCTTTCGAAATGGGTTTTTATTTGTCATTAACTTTACATAAATGGAAGATGAAGAAGATGTGAGTGAATATGACGTGACCATTGAAATAATAAGTGATAATTAATGCTTTGTTTGAAGCTTGCCAACTGCAGGGCCTTTTATATTAAAAGTGAGAATGAAGATGGCCAATGACAAGCTACGTAACCTTATCCGCTCTAGAACACTGACCTGATAAAAGCATATTACAATAGCATCTATACCATTTTAAATATTAAATTGATATTCAAAAATTTTATCGACATGTAAATCAGCAAAAATGCTTTTTAAATGATTCATATGTATTTTAACAGGCCTGTAGACTTAATATTTACAAAACGCAGAAAACTAATTGAATCTACATGGACTATTAATTCTCCAGTTTATTCAGTGTTTGTATTACTCCTTTTCGACAGCTAAGGTAAGGCATGACAGTGATGCCTTCCCAGCAAGAATGCCATCACTCCGAATCCAAACTCTTTCCTGTACTAGTTCCTTCGTCTTGCCCTCATTATGTTTTAATGTCATTTATTTTTCATGTTACACTTTCCCATTTTTCCACAAAACAATATTGTAAACTCACGCACATCTCCCAATTTAACAATTTATCAAAAAAGCAGGCCCATTTTCCCTCATTATTTCCGTGGAAAACACATCTCATCGCACATTTTTATTTCCTTTGCTCATCCTTCTATTCCTTCTCGCGAGCAACAGCCCATAATAGTAGACTTTCGCCTTATGCGTGTGTGTGGCAAGTGAAAATGGTGTTGGCGGTGAGCGTCCTAATATGCATCTCCCATTTATTTATTGGACCTTACATAAGTTTTTTACATGCAGCTCTTTTTATTGTCTTTCTCTCTCTTTGAGCTTATTCTCCCTTTCCTCTCCGTGTAAAAAGCGAGTGTATATATGCGATATCAGATTTTCCACGGCAATAAATCCTCCTCTTTTACGTTTTATATCTTTCATCGTCTCTCAACCTCTCACCACTTTCCTCTCACTATTTTTTTTCTATCTACACTCCAGAGCTGATTCCTCCTCTTATTTATAAACAAGTACACAGGCCATATCCATGCTCTTCTCTTTAAGATTTTTTTTTTCGCTCTAAACAGAAAAAAAATCCCAAAAAGAAAATTTTTTTAAGGAAGGAGGAAGGAAAAAGTAGTAATTCACCAAAGAGGATTCCGATGGTGCAGCAGAGATATCGTGGATGCATGGCTGGACTGTGAAAATCCGACCATTTACCACTTACACCAGAGAGATCGAGAATCCCAGTGCTCGCAGCAACATAACTTATCCCATATGCAGTATGCTAATGTTGTGTGTGCGTTACTGGAAGCAGCGTAAATAAATTCATGACTCCCTGATCTTCTCTCCCAGAGTTTGGCCTTCACGAGCTAGCTTCGGTTTCTCAAGAGTACTGAAAAACATTATCCTTTTTTTACCACAAAGCACAGACCTTATCTCGTCTCAAAGCTGCAATGTACGAAATAGCTATACTCTTTCTTTAAAAAATATAAATCCGCTTCTCGACCGCTGTGCCCTGCCGCTAATACAAAGTACACAGCGGCTGTATTACTGCGTCGTATTCAAATTCGGTCCACTTGACCCGCCCGGCTAAACATTAAAAAAACTTAAGATATTTTTTTAGGTCGGTTTCTCAAGAGTACTGAAAAACATTATCCTTTTTTACCACAAAGCACAGACCTTATCTCGTCTCAAAGCTGCAATGTACGAAATAGCTATACTCCTTTTATTTAAAAAAAAATAAATCCGCTTCTCGACCGCTGTGCCCTGCCGCTAATACAAAGTATACAGCGGCTGTATTACTGCGTCGTATTCAAATTCGGTCCACTTGACCCGCCCGGCTAAACATTAAAAAAACTTAAGATATTTTTTTAGGCACACTCGTAAGCAAAAAAAAGAAGATGCGTTTTTATTACATCTCGTATTTTGTATACATTTTTTTCTTTTTTTACCCCAATCAACTATATAAAAGTGCATAAATCCAGAAGGAAAAATAAAAAAATATGCTTTTTCTTCCGAGAGCTCAAATACACATTTTATTCAAGGATTAGACCTAGACCGAGAAGAAAAAAGAAGCAAATGCACTTTTTTTCCTCTTAGCTCTCCGAATTTTTGATTCGAATCAAGATTTTTCCTTAAGTGTATCCTTCTCAAGAAAAAAAAACATGTCCACGCAGCATTTTTTTTTCTTCAAGTGCTTTCAGAAAGCCCGAGAATAAAGTACATGCAGAAAATATATCTTTGCAGGTCTTGAAATACACTTCCTATAAAAAAAAATTGTTCTTAGAGTTCTCCCTTGTAAACCTGCTGGACACCACTGAAGAAAAAATCTGAAGGGAACCGGCTTTTTTTTTAAAACTCCAACAAGTAAAAGAACACCATGTAAAATCCGACTGCTTGCAAGTTTTTTGAAAATCAACTGAAAAAATCTGACTGGACAAGAGTCTTGCCGTGCCGTTGTAAGTCTTTTTTTCCCTTTATAGCTAATTTTTTTCTTGTCTTTTTTTGTGCGGTTGCCAACAAGAAATAAAATAAATAGTGATGATGAACAACTGAAAGAAATAGAAGAGGAGAATAGGAATGAGTAAGTCAGAGTGACGATGAGTCTTGAAAAGACAAAACAAGCGTTTTTCTCCTTTTTTTCTTATTTTTATCACTGTAAATGAACACAAAAAAGTCCGTGAAAAGGAGCATGGTCCAATGCCTAAATGATTTTAAATGGTGTTTTTGTTTATTGCTGCGTGTGTCCATGAAAAGGGAACTTTATTCTGTAAGCTGAGTTCCCACTTGCTTCACAGCAGCATTACATTTTCCTCCAAAAATATCGGGAAAAAAGTTGTTGAAGTGATTTTAAGACTGTTTTTCTCTCTTCCCCACAAAAACAAGTTTCCTGTGATGTTGTTCTTCAAGAATTATTACTTTTTTGTTAGGATGCATTATTTTCTTATCGCGTCATCGTCACTAAAAAAAATTTTCAAGCTCATCCCATTGTCTTTAGTATTTAGGAAAGCGATAAAAATAAGCTTTATTGAGAGTCGTAATGCGTCTCTGATTTTACTAGAGAACTGTCCTTAAACGTATAATTACAGTTAATAAAAATTGACCATCAACATCAAAGAACATTTATTTCAGGCTGTAGACGAATTGGCTTTTGAGAGCTGGAGACGGTGATTGCGCCTCCGCGATTACTAGTCACTCCACGAAGCTTGTATTGTTTTGAGGAACTTTTAAAGTGTTTTATTACAATTTATACGCGAAAGAGATGCCAGGAAAATTGCACATTTTGCATCACTCGCAAATAAAAGCAAATACCCTGGAAAGTTAGTATTGCTCGTCGGGCGCGTAAAATACGGAAAAATACAGATAAACGAAATGAAAGTTACGTATAAAGTATCATTTTCGTTTCTCATTCCATCACAAAACATTTTTTAAGGCTAACTAAGCTGAAAAAAGGGCTCTCCTATGGGATTGGAATAATAAGAGAGTGCACTAGTTAAAATAAAAAGTTTTTTTTTTCTTTTCGGGGTAGTGTCCTATAGGTATAGGGGAAAACACGTATTTTTCTACGTGAGTGAAGTTATAGGCCAACCGTGCAACATTAGAGCATGCATGCAACAGAGAAATATTTCTAGCAGAAGGGAAAACGCAGAGGGAAAATATATAGATGCCTATAAAAACTGATGTCGCGCGAAAAAAAAAACGGCAAAATACACATTTTTTTTCGCAAAGCCTTTTTTTCTGCCGCATGTAATACTTACAGGGAAGAAGAGAAAAAAAGGGGAAAACTCTGAAGGAGTCAGATTACTTTCGATTTTCAATAAGCGGGAACACCACTTTTTTTGCTGTTGCTTTCCCACTTCCGTCCTCTTCTTTTATTTTTCCTGTTGCAGCCCAAAAAAAGCCAAAAAAAGAAGCTAGCAGCCCACGTAAGTAGGTAAGTAGACAGATGACATAAGATTGCGCACTTTGTCGGTGATGTCTTTCCTTCCATAACCGTTCTCATTTAATACAATGCATAATAGAGTGGCCATCCTACATCCTTTTTCTTGAGGAAAAATAACCCGAAAGGCATACCAGACCAAGAGCAAGAGCCTTTACCTAACTACCTACCTGGAATAAAAATGCGACGACGGACTCCTCCACTCCGCTCACTATGAACGGACTGCTGTGATTTAGAAAATGTCAACCAAGTTCAGTATGCCAACGTTGCAATCTATTTTTTTTTCTTTTTCACATCAAAAGCCGAGAAAAGCCTGGAACAGCGCTTATTTTTATTCTATGAGAGGACTAAGGAGTTTACACAGCACACTGCTCTCGGACAAGGCCATAAAGATATTTTGGAGGATGAAGGCAAACTCATACCCATTTCCTTACTTGGGTTCAGCTGGTGCGAAGGTGATGTATGACCAGCACAATTTCTAATACTGGGCAGGGCGATAGCACGGTAAAAAAATGGAAATGTATATATTTTGACCCACCCATACAAAAAAAACCCAAAAACAAAATAGTGTTATACGAGGACTCTAACTTTTTTTATCTTTACAAAAAAATATTCCTCATAATATAATCCTGCCACTTTCCATGTCCATCCAACCTTGCTACAAGTTTTCCTCAGTTTTCTGGTGCTATGTTCTTTGAGAAAGCGACCATTTCCTATTAAGGGGAAGTGGACGGACAAGGAATTCCTGCATGAACCCTTTTGTTTCCAGAAGGAATATATTTCTATAGATATCGCGCTATGATATTTTCTTACTTCATTTTAAAAACTGAATTCGTTCCGGGGACGGACCAAGTTTGCTATACTTGGAAAGAAAAAAAATTGTAGTGTGTCCTCCCTTTCCCTCCCCGCATATATCTTGGAAAATAGGATCTGGAACGAGGAAGGCTACATACTAGAACATGGCGTAGCGTCAAAAGGGCACGTTCCAACTTTTCAACAATAATCGAGCTTCCTCCGCATGCATCTCATTTCCCAGTCTTTTGTTTGACTACTAGTTCAAATATCGATTAACTTTTTCCCTCCGAGCAAACAAGACCTACTTGCGCGATTCCTGGAGAGTATGCACATTCCGCTGACGATGACTCTCGTATGACGTGGGTATAATTTCCTGGCGTAAAAAAGTCAGTGATCATCGCAGGAATATAAAAAAAACTTTTTTTTTCATTTCAAGGTTCCCCACTAATTGCGCGCGAAAAACTTATTTTTATTCTCTAGCTCACACCCGGTTTAAAGAAAATTTGTGCATAGAGCACTGCTTCGCCTATTATCCGAGATCCTACACCTGGAAAAAACGGTAACCTACTTTAGCCACTTGAATTCTCAAATCACCAAAAAGTATA
>JAHZND010000765.1:0-13632 GCA_027744115.1 Acrocyrtus sp. NNG-2020 | reverse complement strand
CTAAAGTAAGTTTTTGTAGAGGAGCAGTACAGATAAATCTACAATGTCATCCATTTTCTGTGTGTGTGTCCTCCTCAAAAAGAAGGAAGTAAGTCCTGTTAGCTTGCGGGTTGAACTCTGATGTACTAGTTAAGGTTTTTTTTGAAATTCAGTAATGACACTGATGATTGTTTGAAAGTAGTTAAGTGTAATCTGATGAACACTGGTGGTAAAAAAGTATATTCTCAGAATGGCAGACCATGACCATATTCAGTAATAATGTAATATATCTTTAAAACCTCATAATCTCATGTATTCAATCAATCACATTTGTCGTCAGTCGTCATCAATACATTCTCACTGCTAGAGAAATCTCGGGCATCTACATCCCCATACCATTTTCTTGTAAGTTTGAAGTTTGATGGATGATTGAATGATTGTCAAAAATGGTAATCGAGCATAAGATCAGAAATCCACTGAAAATATATAATAAATTTACAAGCCCAACCACAGGCATTATTATTAGATCTGGTTTTTGGTTAGTGTCATGTCATGTCACTTTCTTAGTTATCTTTGTGAGCGGCTGTGGCTGTGTGAATCACTTTATGGGCGATAGAAGGAAAGCCTAAAAAAGTCAGTATTTGCCTACTTTTTTTTTTATTCAATACGGTATGGTTTCAGACAAAGTGTTCTTCCAATAATTAGACAGCTCGCATTTATCAATTTTCTCCTCAAATAGAGACTCCGCTCTCCATAAAAAGGAATGTCATACAGTTGTTGTTGTGTGTTTATGGTAGGACTGAAGTTGCTCTAATTACTGCCCAGGAAAAGTTTAACCTATAGTACTACTTCTAGAGAAAAGATTAAACGGGATGACTGCCTACTTCGGCATGAGACGAAATATTATCGCCCTTTCCTAAGCCAGCCTACGCCTGTCACTTATCCTGAACTTTGGCAGCATCCTGTTTTGAAATGTTATTGATTTGTAACAGACTTTCGGGAAAAAGTGTCACAGCCGTGACATCAAATAAATGAAAAATGGTTGTACTCATTCTAGTCAGACGTGCAAAATCTAGGCACTTGTAAAAATCTATCAATTACACATTTAGGCTGAGTACTTTACATGTAGCCTGAAGTCTTCTCATTAAAGTGAGGTTGTAAGCTGAAATGACTTCTCAATGAAAAGGAAGATCACGCTGGCAAAACAACGTTTTATCCTTTTCTGGTATAAAAATTAAAAGAATCTGTGCTTTGTATATGCGTGAAAAGTTGCCCGTAACTTTTGAAATGAGCTTTATAAACTAGAATAGCTGTACCTACACATTCGCAATTCGTACTCTTAGATAATTAATTACCTCTTGTTTTAGTCGTCTGATTTGCATTTTGCAAAGATTATCTTGAGTTTCTATAGATTGTCAATCTCTGGCAAAGCCGCCAAACCAGGTCACTTGCAACATCAGTAGCAGAGTGGAACATGTCCTGAAAATGTGAGCAAATAGCAATCTTTTGCATCTTTTTATAATTCACGCCACACTCTCTTTATCCAAAGAAAAGAATGCAATTTTTGTAACAGAAGCATGTAGGTTTCACATTTTGCAAAAAAAGTGAAGAAAGAAACTTTTAAGCCATTTTTGAAACATTCTGTCGTGTTTACAAAATTAGCATTAAATCCGTTGAAAATGAGCTGAAAAGAATAGAAAACAGGTATTTTCTTGAGACTAATCACTGTTAAAGGGATGTGATAATAGAGACATTCGTCTGTCTCCTGCGCTTTACACTTGGCTGATGCTAAAGATCACCTTTTATTCAAAATATTTACACAACACTGCCCACTTAAAAAGTTCACACTTCATTAAGTGCTTTTAACTTAAACCTACATTCATTTTTTTACCTACTTGCATTTTGAAGCAGTTTGAGTAGGTAACTGATGAATTGTGTTTATATTTGCATTCAATGTTCTGGTTCGTCTGCACTTTTTTTATCTCTTAATATGTCGCAGTCTGAAAAAGGAAACATGGTTATAGGCAATATAACCACCACACATCATCAACATCAACCTTGGGAATTTCAACGATATATGAGAGTGCGCTTAACATTTTTAGTGAAATGCATTGTCAAATATATGAAGCAGTCAGTTTGTGGCTGGGAGGCGAATAAATGAAGTAGAGCTTTATGCACTTTTTCGAATTGAAATGCAACTGGTTGGTAGTGCGGTGCGTGGTAGCCGTCTGTCCAAAATTGTTTTTAAAACAATGTCTGGCAGCTTGTCGAGTGGGCGAATGCAGTTACATAACGCGATACTTACTCTTTCATTGCTTTATGTCAAATTCATCGCCAAATTAAACTGTGAAGAAACTGAGACAGTTTAAGAGCCCATTTACCGACCTCTTCTGAGCAGACCTACATTGGAAGTTTTGTGGACGCTGGCGCTGGCGTGAGTTATGTGTATTTGTATCTTTATGCATGGAATCCAAAGGAAAGAGTAGAAAAAAAAGCGATAAATTTTTTGATGAAAGGAAGGAAGAAGGGCGTTTCTGACTAGTGTGAATTACTACTGTTGCTCCTCTTCTACACTATTTATTGCTAGATGCCACTTGAAATTTGAATGAATGAGCGCTTTAAGGAATTAAAAACGTTTAGAAAATCTGCAAATTACTGTCTTGAATGAGTTTGCACACGCGAATGAGCAATCTGTTGAATTTATAAAGAGTTAAGTTTAATGTTGATGGCGCAAATAGAAAATTGCCTTACCCCAGAATTCCCAATTCTGAAGTAAGAGTGACCTTCTCCTTCATCTTACTTTTCATGCTATGATGCAAGTAAGTGCGATTACGACGCGTTACCTACTACGTTTGAACATTGGCAGAAGGATCAAGAGACACCTTAACGCATTTCTGCAAGTTTTATAGATAACAATGTAAGATGTAGAAGGAGTTGCTGCTTGATTCGATAGATTCTGCTAGTGGTAGGGTATAGAACAGGAAATTCGCATTTTTATAGACATCGTTGGTTTGTAGTTAGTAGTCTGTTTCTGTTCGATTAAACTCAACAACAGCAACTCTTCAGTTTACAGGTACTTAAACCCAAAATTGTTTATTTCAAGGTAAAACTGGAATCTGATAAGATCTTATGCAAAAGTCTAAAGTCTTAGGTTGCGAAATTTTTTTTGAAAAACTCAAAATCAAAATCAGTATCTTCAGGTTCACTTCTTCCTGCCCTTCATAATATTTGCAAAACTCTACGCAAGTAACTATATTGACTACCAGGAAATTAAAAAGTCTGGGCTAGGTAGTCTGGAAGGCCGGAAATGTCAAATGGAATCGTGATAACTCCTGGTGCCGAAGTGTCGGGGTCGCAGAAGAATTTTGAAATTCCTTGTTCGTCGTATCTATTGTAAATTGCATTTTATATGTAAATGCAAAATATAAATGTGGTTGGAGAAGCGTCTAAAGGAAATTACCAAATTGACCTTCATAAAATAAATGTTTAGTAATGTAACTCAATATATGCAAACTCCTGGGTCACGTCATGGGTAGTAAGACTGGCTAAGCGTCTGTGATGAAGGTTAAATATTTTAATTTCCTTGTCAGAGAAAATAAATTCAGAAGTTCAGCAGTCGTAGTCGCGGTCGCCACCAATCATGATTTTCAGGGCATGGTATTCAAAAATGGAGAAAAATGAATGAAAAATATATGGGATATTTGCACTAGCATTATTGGAGCTAGTAACAAAACAGCTCTTCCCGATGCAGCACTATAAAGAAGCTCAAGGAAAAAAATTAAACTTGCAGTTTTAAAAACATTTTCATATATTCACATAACATAATAGAGAAAAAGGTTGGGGTTAAGTAAATGAATCCAGAATCCAGGTGCCTATCGCCTACCTATAAACAATAAGAATGCTACAATTATATGCTACATGTTGATGTTTTGGCTGTTCCATGTAATGAACAATCTTCAGCAGACTCCAAAACTCCATGTATCCTTAGTATGAAAAGGGCGTTTAGCTTCCAGCGTTTTACTGCGTCTGAGCACCAACACAATCACATTATGGAACAGCCTTAGAATGAATAGCAATTGCAAGGAATTAAGAAAAGAATGGGCAGCCGAGAAGGGCTTAAAATCTAGTCAGCCATAGCTCCATAAGTTAAGAGATTAATTTGTAAGATGCAGACAGAAACGCTTTGTAGAAATTAGCGTATCAGTTATAGAATGGCCATGAGAAAATGAGAATTATTAAGCATTAAGCGCTATGTGCACTCAACAGTTTCACATTTTTTCGTTTCTTGTTTCTGCACTTTATGATTTCTTTTTTTATTAACTGAAAAAAATGAACTGAACAGCAAGTTTTCTTTAGATGTTCTAAAACAATTTTTTTTAGCAAATACGTGCAATGTAACGCCATCATCATTCCTTGACATTGTAGAGTTTAGAGCAAAACATGGAGAGATGCATTTATGCATTAATTTTAGGCAAAATAAAAGATGGCCTAAGTAAAAGACATTCACATTTATTGTTTTATGTACAGTTTACACTATATGTGCAGGCAGATTGTCACTACATAACTCTTCATATTTTCAGATTTCGCGATTACTAGATATCATTTCAATTTGCTAATTGCCACTGTAAAAAAATAATAATTGCATGAAGTCTGTATTGGCTCCACTTTCGCTAATTAAATAAATTGATCTAGAATAGTGTCTGCTTATCATGAATGTCTGGGGAAAGATCTGGTTATCATGTACATTGTAATTGTAGCATATCTGTAGCCTATATAGGACACCAAACATCCCGAAACAAAGCTGAAACGATCCAGATCCAACCAAATTGATGACAAGCTATCTAGAGTGGAAACATAAACCCGAGGTTTTTTTATGCCTGGGATTTGGGAATTCTCATTCTTACACCGAAACTGATCGTGTGAAGTAAAAGCTGAGTTAGAGCTATAAACCCAGTGCAAAATCAGCCAGTCGAGTCAACATATCAATGCTAGCAAGGGGGAAGGGCCAGCGGGCCAACAACACTATTACGCAATACATTTTTTTCTCATTCAGCCTTTCAACCTTCGTTCATACTCCATGTATAATAGGCAGAGAAAAACAAGTTGGCTCATTCTACGTAGCCGGGAATAACACACTCCATTAAAACCCTTTTTTCTCAATCTCCACACAAATATTACTCCAGTCATTCAGTATAAAAGTACGGAAAATATGTACGTGCAGGATTTTTATATTTGCGAATCCATCATGTGGTTGTTTAGTCATAGTCATCGTCATCCTCACTGATTACCTCCTTTCCACTGACGGACAGAGTCAGAGCCAGTTTGGTTTAAAGTTCTGGTGGGTGGTGGATGCAAAAACCAATCATTAAGAATATAAATATATAGCATTGCAATTATCGTTTTGCCAGCTCTACCATTGCACTCGTGAATACGCTTATTTATAAAAACCGTGAAGGTATTTTTCATCTCTCGTGTACCTGTCAATTATAAAGAGGAGCTGCTATTTCTGCTGCTACATAAAAAAAATTCATGGTAAATGGAATGCTTCATAGTTCATAAGTTGCTGGAGAACAAATAAAAGTTTGTGAGAGGAGCACACACACGCACACTTTGGCATAGTTAAAATTTTTGCGAAAAGTGGTCCACTCGGAAAAAGGTGAAGTTTGTGGGAAGTCGAAGTCAGTATTGAGTTGGAAGTGGTGATTGAGTATCAGTTTCAGTTTGTCAACAGATATAAACAGATTTGAGTCAGCGACAGCTATAAACATAAAAAGCCAAAATTTCTACTGCCGCAACCGGTGAGTAATCAATAAATTAGTTTTTATATAAAAACACCTTCATCGTGGAAATTTTCATATGTGTATTGCTTGCAAAAATGTAAAATGCATTTAGGTAAGTTTTTGTATATACACGTTTACTGACTAATGCGAATTTACGTGACGATGGAAAATTTAAGAGAGCTTCAGGGTTTTCGAAGGCAAAATTCATTTTTTTGGCTGTTGCCAGAATTAGCATCGTAAAAAAATAGTGAATAGGGACTAGAGACAGAATATTATTTTGCTATTTTGTAAAATTCACGAACGAGGCTCATCTTCTAAACTGAGTTGTAATTGGATTTTGTGGGAAACAGGCAAGGTAATCCAGTTTTATTTTTGGTAGGTTTATAAGTTGATTTAGATAGATGCTCCACAATCTACAAGTGTAATTAAATTACTGTGTGCAGTTTTATTAGTTGCTATTTGAGAAGAGCTTTGGTTCTTGCTCCATTACCAATTAATTATTATTCCATTTCTTTTTTCCATCAGTTAGCAATTGGGCGAGTCTAGTTGTAGTTGGTGCGTTGGCTTTGCTCTGCTTTATTTTTTATTTTATTATTTTAACAGTTGAATTGAAGTTTTTAATGTGCTCAGCTAATGTTGATTTATTCATCATACCAGGTAATTAGTAAATTATAGTTTTAGTAGTTTGTAATAGGCAACGGCAGGAAAATTAAAACCGTCAACCTCTGCATTGCAGAAGCCAATAAACTATGCAGAATTTTGTAAAAATATCGTTTTGTCTGCATTCTGCATTCCTTCCATTATCAATACCATTAGACGTTTATCAATTCAAGGGCATTGTCCGTATACTTGTGACTTATATAGGTAATTTCGTATGGTGCATGGAAAATTTCTGCTAAGCTAAACTAACATAGTAAACGGTCTTTTTTTCCAGAAACAAGTACCTCTTGGAATAACGGGCGCCTCTCTACCAGTTCGCGTTCGCCATAAATAATGCAATAGTAATTTTGGCCTTGAGAGGATATTTTTTCTTTACAACTACTGCCGGTTACTACTCTTCTAACGAAGGAAGCTACAGGAACAATTTTTTCATTGGACTACAGTACAAAGCCAGGGATCTCACTTTTAAGCTCCAAGCCAGTTTTCAGAACTACTCCAAAAAAAATTCACAAAATACTGCAAACTTGTGGTCGAGTTGAGGTAAATGGTAGCCTTTTAAAGTCTTATGAAGTCAGCTAATTCATAATGTAGCGTCATATCCTGGTTAAATGGCTTTCACTTTATAGTATCTCTTCCTGTATGCCATAATGTGTTATCTTCCTTATTAACCGCAAGCATTGTGCTAGCTAATACTCTTGCAGTTCAAATCAAAGTTAGATGCTTTGTAAGTGCTTCCGTTTGGCTTTTTGACAGTTTGTTTGATTTACTAAAGTTTACTTGTACTTTGTACACGAGTGCATGTCAGCATAAGTCTTGCATTTATTTACTTTTCAGAGAAATTATACGAGTCTGTTAGGCTAAAAGTGGAAAACTTTACTTGAAACTTGACTCTGGACTGAACAATATGTTTCATAAAAGACTCAAAAGAGTACAGAATACATAGAAAGTACTTATAGGCACTATATGCTGCTCATTTACCACTATTATTCTTACATTTTGCTTTTACGTAGGAAAGAAGCCTATTTATCACGTCAGTAGTAATTCCATTATGGCTGCAATATTTTATTTAGTGTTTCATGTCGTGCTTTTAAAAAGCGCTAGTATACCAAGTACGACCTTTGATAATCGGTGTGCTGGAATTCATCTATGTGGACGTGCATCTACCATAGTCGTAGTGAGTCAACCCAATCCAGCTTATTTTTTTTCTAAAAGTTTGTAAAGTAAGAAGGTAGCCTATGTAGAAGCGTTACGATAATGGCGAGCGAGTCAAGGCACTTTTTTTATCGTCCAAAGTCCAAAAGCAGAAGCATAGGCTTCTGTCATAGTCATGAGGACTTGAAGACTATGACGCAAATTATTGATTTATGAGTAGCATGTTTTCGTTAGCAGTTTTTCTGACTTTTACATGCATGCACGCTAACCTGTGAGGAAAAGTAGTGAAAGGAAACCATTGCTGTGTGAATATTTCGTTCTTGCTACAATTTTTTATAGCATACTTACCTATTCGCATTTAGGAACAGGGCATGTCAGTGAATTGTTCCTCTGACAGTGAAAATTGAGAAGGCTAGGTACTTTTTATATGAGATTTTTACTGTGATTTCTGCATATTTAATGGACTTTATAGGAGTATGAATTTACATGAATGCTAACTTCATACCTACACGTAGAACATAAGGGAAGGAGCAATTGTGCTAAAAATTCTCCAAGCTGGTTTAATTGATATTATCCTGAAATGTAGTTGGGATTTCTGACCGTGATAAATGCATGCAAATCGTGACGCTGCTCATGCCACATGGCGTCATGAAAGCTTTGCTATTACTATAGTCAACTTATGTGCCTACAGACAGTAGACAGGATATATCTATCATCACGACACATCACATTGTTTTTTGGGAAGTTTTGCGAAAACATTCTTGGCAATTTTATTTTAGCTTGAAAAGAATAATTTCTCAACATCCGTAATTTGAAATAGGTAATACCTAGTATGTGGCGTTGGCGTTGTTATAATATTCCTGGAAATTCAGTCAACTGCAAACAATTGCAATTTCCTCTGACTAAATAGTTTTAAAATGTTTCCATTTGAAGGTCATAAGCACTTTCTGAAATAAACAAGCCCCAACTCCGAAGAAACGCATGAACGGTACGCGGTGCGGTAATAATATGCTCTGCTTCTGTTCGCTAGAACTTGTAGCAACATACCTAGAAGCAAAAGGAAGTTCGGAAATGGTGTCTTATCGATTTGTTTTATACAAATTTTACAACTTTTTTAAGCACGTTAGCGGTGAAGTACACTAGTGTACTGCTTAATGAGTATTTATATTTAATTGTTGAGTGTATGTTGAAATCATTTTGTACGGGAAAGAGTGTGTTAACGGTGGGTGGGTGTGATTTTTTATATAATCTACTACTTCTATCGTAACTAGAGTGTAGAGTGTGTAATTTTTGTAGCATAAGTCGGAGCAGTTCTAATAATATAATTAATTTCGTGATTTTCTGCTTAGCTTAAACATGAGCCTTTAACATTATTATCCAAGTTGACACGGAAAATGTACTTTAAAAAATTCAAACTATTTTCTGTTCTCATTTCAGAATCAAAACTAAGCTGTCCTCAAAAATGATTCGCGGAGGTTTTCATATGCGGGAGGTGGTCACGGTGTTCGCACTGACCTTCCTGTTGCATGTTAATGCAGCTACAAATAATAAAAATAACAATCAGCAAGTCATCAACGAAATTAACAAGTAAAGTAAAATATTGCCAGGAGTAAGATAATATTACATTGTAAAGTACGTAAAAATGGTTCACGTTTTTTGTATTTTCTTGTTGCATAGAATGGAAAATATGATGAAGACATTGAAAACTCCTCCGGAGTTGGTGGAAGGGCTTCTAAAGCAACTGGAAGGACATTGTCAGACCAATCGTACAATTGAGAAAACTCTAATAGTAAGTATTGTATATTATTGTTATCAAATAACGGATGAATTCTTGCATTGATTTTTGCATCAATATCAATGATATATACCTATGGACAGTCGATTGTTGCGAGTTTTGTATTCAATTCTGAATTATTACGATTTGCATGTTTATAGGATGATGCCCAAAAGTGTGTGGAACAACATTTGAATGCCACAAAGGTAGCCGATGATATGAGAGCAGCGGTTCCGGAAGGAAAAATGGATATGGTTTTCCATGATTTGTGCCTCAAGTGGCCAAAAGTATGTAAAGAATTTCTGCGAGACTAGTGTGTTAGTGAAAACTATGTTTATTCTAGAAACACTAATAAATTTTGAATTTTACTGTTTGCAGATCAATGGCTGCATGAAAGACATGTACGTCATAGTCACTGACTGTTGGGATAAAGGGACCAAAGTGAAAACTTTTGTCAATGAAGTGGTGAACTTCTTCTGTGGGGAAGACAAAGGAGGAGAAAGGATCGCTCTATTCTTTGCGGAAGGAGGCTTGGATTGCTTACAGTCTCGTGGCGATGATTTAAAGCGATGCGTGGAGAGCAAACAGGATTTAATAGATGTAAATGCGGACCTGGACATAAATGAAATTGGAAGCCAAAAAATTAAAATCCCTAAAACTGATGATATTTGCAAAAATGTTGACGAATTGTACTCATGCGCGAGTGTTGAGCTTCGCAAATGCAATGACACAACTCCAGAGAACTTGATGACAGCGATGCTGAAACATGTAGGGACTGCGTTGGACTGCAAAGTGACAGAATCTCAATCACGCCAGTCATCTAATACTGCCTTTGCTTCAATGATTAGTCTAGAGTCTCTGATTTTTGCGGGCTTGATTGGCCTTTTGGCTTAAAATCTGAAAATTCGTGCCAACAAATTTCTTCAGTGCTTAGGATAGGCTTTACATGTTTATACATTTAATGACGACAGACGAAGTGGCAGT
Organism: Acrocyrtus sp. NNG-2020; assembly: GCA_027744115.1. Taxonomy (NCBI): domain Eukaryota; kingdom Metazoa; phylum Arthropoda; class Collembola; order Entomobryomorpha; family Entomobryidae; genus Acrocyrtus; species Acrocyrtus sp. NNG-2020. The sequence goes on along the minus strand of JAHZND010000765.1, from coordinate 3,303 downwards.
AATTAGTTTTTTGATGAAAATTTTAAACTTTCTATAGTATAATATGGATAAACTGAAAAACACACCCAAATGAAGACCAGTGCGACAATTTATGTATTTTTATACGCTGTACTTTGCAGTCAGTTGTATCTACAGATTACAGTTTTATGTATTGTTTAAGTTTTGAATTTTAGTAGGTAGTTTAGTTTGAAAAGGAGTAACATTTTTCTCGGAGTTAGTTACGTTTGTTAATGTACTTTTACTTAATTAAATTAAACAGGTACTAATAATCGATTGATAGTTCAGTTATCCGATCCGATGTGCTCTTAGGCGTTGGATATTAAATAATACAATAACAAAACAAGTCAACTTATCCTGAGCATTTACTAGCTGACAGTGTCATTCCTACAAGATTTGCATTTTGCGACTTTACCTTGCCGTTTTTGTACTTGACATGCAGTCCACTTGTCACTTTTAAGAAAGAATGAAGTGGTCACTTAGCATCACCCTCAGAACTAAATAGTATTATATAGTTCTTTCATTTTCCATCGTTTTAATTAAATATATATGTACCTACAATTATTTGAAATGTAGAAAATTAGCAGAAGTGCTAAGTGTTGAAAGTGGGTTATAGGCCTACATGCATTACCCTTTACTACTAACTAGTTGCATATTGTATTTACTTAATTATATTTCACTTTTGGTATAGTACACTATTTCCGGTGTTTATTGAATTTGAGCTCATTGTTTGTAACTTGTGCTAGTGCTATAAACAAAAATTAAATNAATTATATTTCACTTTTGGTATAGTACACTATTTCCGGTGTTTATTGAATTTGAGCTCATTGTTTGTAACTTGTGCTAGTGCTATGAACAAAAATTAAATTTCAATAATAATATATGGTTAATTTGACTCAAACCGTTATTGTTGAATAATGGCTTAAGAATTGTAAACAGTTAAGTCTCGTGGTCACTGGTCACACTATTTTATGTATATTTTAAGCAAACATTTATACAAGCTATTTCACAAATAATTATTCAATTCATAATTTAGTCAATTAACAGGAATCTTTAGATAATAAGTAGTCTAGAAAGCAGTTTGATAATCTTATTCGTATTGTACATGCAAAGAGTTGAGTCCTATTGTTTGTGATGTTTTGAGAAATTATGATACCTACAAAGTATAGTTTCTTTAAATTAGAACCAAATGGAATGCTAATTAACTTGATAAGAGACAGACGTGACCGATTGTTAGTGTTAACTTTCATTGATTATTGAAATACGAATTATGTTAAAAAGGGTTAATATAAACAAGCTGCTTGTAATGAAGTTGTCAGTGTGCTGAAATTGAAAGTGCTCCGAATAAAGATATTAAAATATTGACCAGTCTTTAGGTTCATTTTTATTTATCATTTCAACTATTAAAAATGCGATTTGCTACTTCATAGACATGTATGAATATAGGAATATGATAAATATTTAAATGTAAGAATAGTGCTTATCAACTTAACATGTTAAAGTTATATTATGTACAATTTATTATCATAAAGATAAACACTCATGCAGTCGATCTCACAAAGGCCACTTATTAATTAACGATGACGAATTCAGTTCGTGAGTATGCGAATAAAATATTGAGAATAGAATTAGCTAACTAGTACCCCAAAGTGATATCTGCATATAATAGTTAAGGGGCGCATCGGAAGTTACATACAGCATTGCAGCAAGGAAAATCATGGCGTAAGCTGACCTAAAGGTATTCCTCGAACACACGCCGGAAGATGCCGGGTTTGGAATATTGGTTCTGCATTGAAGAACTTTCCCCACTCGTTCAAAAATATCTGCATGGCTTCCCTTGTCTATGGAATTGGAACACTGGGGGCTAATTGAGCTGATATCACATGCCACATTGGACTGAAATCGCCTGCAAATTGAGATGATAAAATGTTAATTACAGCAGATCTAGACTAAAATTTAGAATTTTGGTCAGAAGTTGACTCACAAGCACAGATCATTAGTTTGCCGAAATTGTCGATTTTCTTTACATTCCTCTGTAGAATAGTCTCTTTCGCAAAGCTCACCCTCAGCAAATGCCATTTTCCGATTTTCTAATAGATACATTTTTTTAAATGACACTAATTACAAAATTACAAAATTGCATTATTTGTTTTCGCCATATTATGCATTCTATAACTACCTAATGTAATACGCCCTTCTTCTCTGCAAATGTCATCATACAGGGCAAAGTACAAGTCTCCGGTCACGTTTCCCGACCCTTCTTCGCAAATGTCGAGTGCCGTAAGGAGAGGTATCCAGCAATTCTTGTAAGCAGTTGTATTCCGACATATTGCCATCGTTTGTGCCTCACCTCTGCTTTCACTGTCTTCTGCTGACTCGTTAGCCTTTATCTGAAGAGAACTTATACAAGCCTGCCATTGTGCCTGGGCAAGAGCCGAGATTGTCGGAAAAGTGGAAATTTTCATAGAACAAAGTGGGGAAACTTGACGCAGTTCCTCCAAAGGATTAATCCATGGATCACTTTGATCTGTCTCTTGATTTTCAGATCGAACTATGTGACGCTGAGCTGAGCATTCCTGCAGCATTTGTGCAATCAATCCTAGTAGTGCCACTATCGTGCCTACTCTCTTCATTTTTAATTTGTATTTTAATTGATTTTTGATTTAATAATTTCAATGCTGCGCACTAATCTGCAAATGTATTTTGCAAGATAATATTTTGAACTAAACTGCTCCATACAAAACGCAAATGTTACTGAAGTGCAATTTATTAGTCTTTTTCTTAGGATCTTTTCTAAAGTTCTGAGAAATGCATAATATATTGTTGTACAAAGAGAGCTTCCTACTCCTACTAGACTGTCACAGACACTGTAAAACTGATATAAACTTGAATATCGCAACGTTTTGAGGAAAGAAGTAGGAAAGAATCCTTTTTATCTGACACATTTTTAAAAAACGTTATTCAGCATGGAAGCACATTGTGTAACAATACATTAGGAGTGATTGTGGTGTGGCTATGGACGCGGATCTGGTTTATAGTGATGACTCAAAATTCAACACCACCTGCATGTGTGGGTGAAACGCATAGCGATATACTTATACATGAACAATATTATCATGATTTTTTTACGATGGCACAATACGATTTTAAGAGGAAATGAAATTGAAGCTCGCTAAATGAAAAGTGAACGATCGTGGTCGGTGGTTGTGCTATTGTGATAACAAGAACGTGGGTCTGACCTTCCTCAGTGTAGCTTGTGCTGGCAAAAGCAATTCACAGAATAAGCTTTAATTATTAGCTGCATGA